>OY759272.1:41852627-41967627 GCA_963662155.1 Lamellibrachia columna | reverse complement strand
CTGAGAGAGACAGACAGACAAGTAGATATCCCGACATGTAAGTAGATATTTTAAAACAGGCATAGAGACAATTAGACAAGCATACCGACCGACCGACCGACCGACCGACCGACCGACCGACCGACCGACCGACCGACCGACCGACCGACCGACCGACCGACCGACCGACCGACCGACCGACCGACCGACCGACCGACCGACCGACCGACCGACCGACCGACCGACCGACCGACCGACCGACCGACCGACCGACCGACCGACCGACCGACCGACCGACCGACCGACCGACCGACCGACCGACCGACCGACCGACCGACCGACCGACCGACCGACCGACCGACCGACCGACCGACCGACCGACCGACCGACCGACCGACCGACCGACCGACCGACCGACCGACCGACCGACCGACCGACCGACCGACCGACCGACCGACCGACCGACCGACCGACCGACCGACCGACCGTAATATATATATACAGAAACTGATAAACCTCCATGTATATTAACACAAAAGCAAGCAGGTTGGTGACCGTTAAGTAATATGAGACTAACATCGTAAAGCATACATTGGGAGAAACAAAATATCGCACAGAATACGGATGTCCTTTCATTAGACAATCAGATCGTGTTTGTGCTGCTGCGTACAACCAGTGACTCGGCCTCGTTGATTCAGCGCTGTCGTCCTCGGCTACAACCTGCCGGACCTCAACGGCACTCTGCAGCTCTCGCTCGAGGAACTCATCGGTATTTACAACGGCACGTACCGCTGGTGGAACGAGTCTGTCTTCCAACAACACAACCCGCAGTTGGTCTTTCCCACACAGCGCATCGTCGTCATAGCCCGCGGAGACAAGTCAGGGACAACCGGCATCTTCACCAGCGCCCTGCAACGCACCGCCACCTGGCGAGAGAAGTAAACACTGCAGTATTTGTTACTATTGTACTATTGATGACATGATGGTAAAGTTACTGTAGTTGCAATCTTAAGTTACAATGTATAGTGCGCGCGCGTGTTTGTGTATGTGTGCGTGCGTGCTGTGCACGCACGCCTACACACGCACTTTATTGCATTGTTCCTCAATATTAAGAGGCATGGTATATTATTGATTTTATTATATGGTTTCTATGAATATTTAGGCAGATAATGTAAACTCTAATTTTAATGTGGGTGTTCGTTACACAAAGTTCTGAAGTTAAGAATCACCCATGCAGTATTGCCGTGGGTTTGTATTTTACAGATACGGGACGTTCACGGCCGGTTTGAATGAGAACGACACGTCTTTGCACTGGGAGCCAGGCGTCATAACGTACTTCGCGTACCGCAACCGCGGCATGTCCGGACTTCTGCTTACCTTCAAGTACAGCATCGGCTATCTCTCGATCAGCGACGCCGAACAAGCCGACATCAAGTACGCACGCATTGTGAACCATTTCGGTCACGTGGTCACGGGGGATGTGACGTCAGTGCAAGCGGCAATGGACGACACCGACTCGCTGCAAGGGATTGGTTTGACCGGCTCGCTGACGACCTACACGTCGCCGAACGCGTACCCGATAGCCGGCTACACGTACTTCATCATTCGCCTCACGACCATGCACGACTGCGCCGCGGCGCTGGAACTCCTCCGATACATCAAGTGGCTGCTGAACGAGCAGGCTCCACGTGACGTGTGCGTTGAACATTACATGGCACCCATCAGCAGCAAGGTGGGCACTAAGTTTAATTCTGCATCACAATATAATCTCCTTAACAAAATTGCCGCTGGCATTATCCCCCACCAATACCCTTAGACAATATCAACCGTATGTTGTTTCGCTTATAGCATACTGACCCACACGTCTCACTGGCTGTAATCCGCCTGCTTCTTGCTCGGAGGTTCTATGGTTGTTACATCCCATACCATACTGCAATCGATGATGCCACCCCTCGACAGTGTCAATGTTTACGGGCAGTTCTCCCTCAGCCTTCCTGTACAGGTTCCAAGAGGAATGTGAAAACGACCATTAAGTTGTGGGTGGCCTTTGTAAGTGCTTCACCAACGGCTGGGCATCGGCTGGCATGAACTCATCGAACGCATCCGTTACTCTGTTCTTGGGAACACAAGGCCAGGGCGGGAGGATCCGGAGATGTATGGGTAGTTTAGGTCACTCTGGACTAGTACTGCTGTTGTATACCGCACTGCTGGGTTCTCTAACACACGTCATGGTTAAGTTCGTAGAAACAACCGTTGACGCTGACATCGTGAAACACGTCCTGGACACTTCCGATGGCTTCTTTCTCAACGTTCACCATCACGGTATTGCTTCTTTCGTATGGGTAGAGCAACAAGTTGTATGTTTTTGTATAGTCAGGTTGTCGATCTCGGAAGTAAGAGTAGAAGGTAGATCAATACATTTTTTTTATTTAATAATAATAATGTTATTAAAATGGCAACTATAGCAGTTCAATTGGCACAGTAAAACAACCAATGATAATAAATGAATTAAGATTTTTTTATTATTACGCGATACGCTGGAGATTAGATAGAGGAGCCCGGAGCCACTTCCGGTAACGTGACTTCCGGTTGGTGACGTCACCTGGCGGTTATTTCCGGAACTACTTCAGCGCCCCTTTTGGATACTTTTTTGTATCTATGCAAGTAGCGCTTTTAGCTGTGCAGGTATCGCTACGTTTGTAGCGCTTTTTTCTAAGTATGTACCGCTTTCAGCTATGAAGTAACGCGTTTAGCTAAGTATATAACGCGTTCATTATGTAGTAACGCTTTTAGTATGTAATAACGCTTTCTCGTTTCATATCTATGTACGTGTCTAAGTTGTACGTAAAGCTGTCAGTTATGGAGTATCGGTTTTAGTTATGTATGTAGCGCTTTTTAGCCATGTACGTGTCGCACTTAGTTACGTACGTTATTCCTTTATCTAAGTTTGTAGCGGGTTCTGTGTGTAGTATTAATATTAACTATGCATGTGACGTTTTCTGCGTTGCAATTAGCTATGTATCTAATGTATTTAGTTTTGTAATTATTGGCCTTAGCTATGTATATGGTGGTTTTAGCTTTGTAGGTATTGCACACTTTTGCTATGTGGTAATGCTCTTGAGCTACTTTTAGCTATACAGTAACGCTTTCATCTATGCATTTTGTCGCTTTTAACTATGTATGCAACGCGTTTAGCAATGGAGTAACACTTGTAGCTATGTAGTAGCGTTTTTATTATCAGCTAATGTAACGAAGTAGCGAAGTACCAATTATCCGTTCAACTAACATTAAAGCGTTGTTGTGTGTATGCACTCACCCGTCAAGTTCAACCATTGTTTGCTCCTAACGACCAGAAGCGTAACAAATTTACCTTTATTCAGCCTAAGAAATGCCTCCTAGTGACCAAATATGTACTACTTTGACCTATATTCCTCACAAGAAGCGCCCCTAACGTTCCTCCCAGGAACGCCTCCTAGTTACCAAATATGTACTATTTTACCACTTTACACCCCAAGAATAATTAACCCTTACGACGACAACCGCTTTTCCTCCCAAAAAGCACCTCCTTGCGACCAAACATAAATTCATTTGACCTATTTGTCTCCCAACAACGCGCCCTAGTGACCAAATATGTACTATGTTGCTCTACTTTCCTCACAAGAAGCACACTTAACGACACTTTTTCCAACATATCACCACAAGTAGCATGTTCTTGGCGATCAGATTTGTAATAATCTTGACCTATTGAGTACATATTGCGGCCTACTTTCCTCCCGACTGTGTGCTCAGACGTACTCTTCCGCATTCACTATTCATCTCAAATCACTACGCAAAAAGAGCAAAAAGAGCAAAAATGGACATAATTATTTTTGGTTGAAATAAAGAATTGGTAATACGGACATAAAGATGACAAACTGTGTATTCAGTATGGCGTTTATTAACGTTCAATCACTATTACGACAATAGGATGGTCAGTTCCATTTAGCACTGATTAATGTCACACAGAATCATCATCGTCATCGTTTCCTGAATCACCGACTGCCGGTTAGGGCAAATGATCTATGGTGCGGCTTGTGGTCGGGAGAGACTTGTACCACGCGTGGTCGGGAGCGACTTGTACCACGCGTAGTCGGGAGAGACGTGTACCACGCGTGCATCTCAGTAGCGATACTGTATGATTCCTGGTTGGGCTTTCTCATACCTGAAACACTCAACCAGTAGCCAATTCACAATGTTGCCATCTTCATCTTGCTTTCGATTTTTCATAATCTTCTGTGCAAAGCTTTGCAGGTCGAACATGTCGTCGTGAGAAGATTCACAACAGTGTACAGATGTCGACGCCTTGCTCAGCGGAATATGAACATCCAGTCGATCCTAGTGTACACATCAATGTATTTCTTCTCGGTCTCAATAGCAGAATGCATGCTATCGCATTCCATGTACGAATGTCCACTCTCTAGAAAATTGTGTGTTATTATTTTCAAGTTGAGTTTTCCGAACAGCGTACATGAGTAGGGCAGCCACATTTTTATTCCTATTTTGGCTACTGCATGTATCAGAGAAAATGCGTATTTACCGTCTCCTTCCAGCATCATGAATTTAGAGCATTTCTGGCATTGATCTTTCCTCGGATGAAAGAACAATAAGTTGTCCTCACTGCAGAATACTCTACGATATGTCATTTTTCCGACCTGTATGATATGAGGGTCTGCTTCCTCACACCGAGCTTTGTATAGATACATTTTGGTTATAGAAAGATTTTGGTCAAGATACCGTCTTCGAGTGTCACTCCTTGTGTATTGTGATTCTATTTGTGGGAAACTTTCAATGTGAGTTTTCACCATCCGGATAGATTCATCACTTGTTTTGTTTGCAGGGGTATGTCTACCAGGTTTATCTTCACCTAGAAACGGTCCTGTATCTCCTCTTCCTTGCCGAGCCGTGTTTAAAGGGCCATGACTTATGTCAAGTGTTTTCGGAAAGAAGTTTTTGCATACACGTATAGCTTCATTGTTCTTCTGAAATGAGTAAAGTAAAGTGTGCAACTTCCTTCACTTCCGTTCGCCCCTTGCACGCTCTCACTGGATATCAACATGTGTTGTATTGGACAACTTCCCTCACTTCCGTTCGCCCCTTGCTCGCTTTCGCTGGATATCAACATGTGTTGTATTGGACAACTTCCTTCGCTTCCGTTCGCCCCTTGCTCGCTCTCAATGGATATCAACATGTGTTGTATTGGACAACTTCCTTCACTTCTGTTCGCCCCTTGCACGCTCTCACTGGATATCAACATATGTTGTATTGGACAACTTCCTTCACTTCCGTTCGCCCCTTGCTCGCTCTCGCTGGATATCAACATGTGTTGTATTGGACAACTTCCTTCACTTCTGTTCGCCCCTTGCACGCTCTCACTGGATATCAACATGTGTTGTATTGGACAACTTCCTTCGCTTCCGTTCACCCCTTGCACGCTCTCACTGGATATCAACATGTGTTGTATTGGACAACTTCCTTCGCTTCCGTTCGCCCCTTGCACGCTCTCGCTGGGTATCAACATGTGTTGTATTGGACAACTTCCTTCACTTCTGTTCGCCCCTTGCACGCTCTCGCTGGATATCAACATGTGTTGTATTGAACAACTTCCTTCACTTCCGTTCGCCCCTTGCACGCTCTCGCTGGATATCAACATGTGTTGTATTGGACAACTTCCTTCGCTTCCGTTCGCCCCTTGCAGGCTCTCACTGAATATCAACATGTATTGTATTGGATAACTTCCTTCGCTTCCGTTCGCCCCTTGCACGCTCTCACTGGATATCAACATGTGTTGTATTGGACAACTTCCTTCCCTTCCGTTCGCCCCTTGCTCGCTCTCACTGGATATCAACATGTGTTGTATTGGACAACTTCCTTCACTTCTGTTCGCCCCATGCTCGCTCTCGCTGGATATCAACATGTGTTGTATTGGACAACTTCCTTCCCTTCCGTTCGCCCCTTGCTCGCTCTCGCTGGATATCAACATGTGTTGTATTGGACAACTTCCTTCACTTCTGTTCGCCCCATGCTCGCTCTCACTGGATATCAACATGTGTTGTATTGGACAACTTCCTTCACTTCTGTTCGCCCCTTGCTCGCTCTCGCTGGATATCAACATGTGTTGTATTGGACAACTTCCTTCACTTCTGTTCGCCCCTTGCACGCTCTCACTGGATATCAACATGTGTTGTATTGGACAACTTCCTTCACTTCTGTTCGCCCCATGCTCGCTCTCACTGGATATCAACATGTGTTGTATTGGACAACTTCCTTCACTTCTGTTCGCCCCTTGCTCGCTCTCGCTGGATATCAACATGTGTTGTATTGGACAACTTCCTTCACTTCTGTTCGCCCCTTGCACGCTCTCGCTGGATATCAACATGTGTTGTATTGGACAACTTCCTTCACTTCCGTTCACCCCTTGCACGCTCTCACTGGATATCAACATGTGTTGTATTGGACAACTCCCTTCACTTCCGTTCACCCCTTGCACGCTCTCACTGGATATCAACATGTGTTGTATTGGACAACTTCCTTCACTTCCGTTCACCCCTTGCACGCTCTCACTGGATATCAACATGTGTTGTACTGGACAACTTCCTTCACTTCTGTTCGCCCCTTGCACGCTCTCACTGGATATCAACATGTGTTGTATTGGACAACTTCCTTCACTTCCGTTCACCCCTTGCACGCTCTCACTGGATATCAACATGTGTTGTATTGGACAACTCCCTTCACTTCCGTTCGCCCCTTGCACGCTCTCGCTGGATATCAACATGTGTTGTATTGAACAACTTCCTTCACTTCCGTTCGCCCCTTGCACGCTCTCACTGGATATCAACATGTGTTGTATTGGACAACTTCATTCACTTCCGTTCGCCCCTTGCACGCTCTCGCTCGATATCAACATGTGTTGTATTGGACAACTTCCTTCACTTCCGTTCCCCCATTGCTCGCTCTCACTGGATATCAACATGTGTTGTATTGGACAACTTCCTTCACTTCCGTTCGCCCCTTGCACGCTCTCACTGGATATCAACATGTGTTGTATTGGACAACTTCCTTCACTTCCGTTCACCCCTTGCACGCTCTCACTGGATATCAACATGTGTTGTATTGGACAACTCCCTTCACTTCCGTTCGCCCCTTGCACGCTCTCGCTGGATATCAACATGTGTTGTATTGAACAACTTCCTTCACTTCCGTTCGCCCCTTGCACGCTCTCGCTGTATATCAACATGTGTTGTATTGGACAACTTCCTTCGCTTCCGTTCGCCCCTTGCTCGCTTTCACTGGATATCAACATGTATTGTATTGGACAACTTCCTTCGCTTCCGTTCGCCCCTTGCTCGCTCTCACTGGATATCAACATGTGTTGTATTGGACAACTTCCTTCGCTTCCGTTCGCCCCTTGCTCGCTCTCACTGGATATCAACATGTATTGTATTGGACAACTTCCTTCGCTTCCGTTCGCCCCTTGCACGCTCTCGCTGGATATCAACATGTGTTGTATTGAACAACTTCCTTCACTTCCGTTCGCCCCTTGCACGCTCTCGCTGTATATCAACATGTGTTGTATTGGACAACTTCCTTCGCTTCCGTTCGCCCCTTGCACGCTCTCGCTGGATATCAACATGTATTGTATTGGACAACTTCCTTCGCTTCCGTTCGCCCCTTGCACGCTCTCGCTGGATATCAACATGTGTTGTATTGAACAACTTCCTTCACTTCCGTTCGCCCCTTGCACGCTCTCGCTGTATATCAACATGTGTTGTATTGGACAACTTCCTTCGCTTCCGTTCGCCCCTTGCACGCTCTCGCTGGATATCAACATGTATTGTATTGGACAACTTCCTTCGCTTCCGTTCGCCCCTTGCACGCTCTCGCTGGATATCAACATGTATTGTATTGGACAACTTCCTTCGCTTCCGTTCGCCCCTTGCACGCTCTCACTGGATATCAACATGTGTTGTATTGTACAACTTCCTTCACTTCCGTTCGCCCCTTGCACGCTCTCGCTGTATATCAACATGTGTTGTATTGGACAACTTCCTTCGCTTCTGTTCGCCCCTTGCACGCTCTCGCTGGATATCAACATGTATTGTATTGGACAACTTCCTTCGCTTCCGTTCGCCCCTTGCACGCTCTCGCTGGATATCAACATGTGTTGTATTGAACAACTTCCTTCACTTCCGTTCGCCCCTTGCACGCTCTCGCTGTATATCAACATGTGTTGTATTGGACAACTTCCTTCGCTTCCGTTCGCCCCTTGCACGCTCTCACTGGATATCAACATGTGTTGTATTGAACAACTTCCTTCGCTTCCGTTCGCCCCTTGCACGCTCTCGCTGTATATCAACATGTGTTGTATTGGACAACTTCCTTCGCTTCCGTTCGCCCCTTGCACGCTCTCGCTGGATATCAACATGTATTGTATTGGACAACTTCCTTCGCTTCCGTTCGCCCCTTGCACGCTCTCACTGGATATCAACATGTGTTGTATTGGACAACTTCCTTCACTTCCGTTCGCCCCATGCACGCTCTCACTGGATATCAACATGTGTTGTATTGGACAACTTCCTTCACTTCCGTTCACCCCTTGCACGCTCTCACTGGATATCAACATGTGTTGTATTGGACAACTTCCTTCACTTCCGTTCACCCCTTGCACGCTCTCGCTGGATATCAACATGTGTTGTATTGGACAACTTCCTTCACTTCCGTTCGCCCCATGCTCGCTCTCACTGGATATCAACATGTGTTGTATTGGACAACTTCCTTCACTTCCGTTCACCCCTTGCACGCTCTCACTGGATATCAACATGTGTTGTATTGGACAACTTCCTTCACTTCCGTTCACCCCTTGCACGCTCTCACTGGATATCAACATGTGTTGTATTGGACAACTTCCTTCACTTCCGTTCGCCCCTTGCACGCTCTCACTGGATATCAACATGTGTTGTATTGGACAACTTCCTTCACTTCCGTTCACCCCTTGCACGCTCTCACTGGATATCAACATGTGTTGTATTGGACAACTTCCTTCACTTCCGTTCACCCCTTGCACGCTCTCACTGGATATCAACATGTGTTGTATTGGACAACTTCCTTCACTTCCGTTCACCCCTTGCACGCTCTCACTGGATATCAACATGTGTTGTATTGGACAACTTCCTTCACTTCTGTTCGCCCCTTGCACGCTCTCACTGGATATCAACATGTGTTGTATTGGACAACTTCCTTCACTTCCGTTCACCCCTTGCACGCTCTCACTGGATATCAACATGTGTTGTATTGGACAACATGAAATCCTTCTGACGAGAATAAAGCAGGTTGAATGCTGGAATTAACTCATTTTAATAAGCAATGGACATAGTCACTTCTGGCAGCCCTCGAAATGCGATCTGGTGCATTTGTGTGGGAGCAACTTCCTCAACTAAAATCAATACGCGCCCTTTCTTCATATTTTAGTAAACACACTATGTATTCTTTATTTCTCACACACAACAACGACAACCATGTCCAGTTCTCTTTACCTCATTATCACACCACCGGGTCCCAAGCCTCCCGAGACTCACACTCGACATGCACTTCGGGGAATGGGGTGTCACTGCCAGAGAATCCTAGAATATGTTTTAACATTGGCGCACTCGCTCATGTCTGTTAGTGGTGGAATCAATTCACGTTCGGTCAGCGACTTATCCGTCCGTTCATCCATTACAGGCAACTGCACCGCTCGATGTTTTCGCTATTTCGCTTCTTTGCTGCATCACTGCTTGGCTGCTTCGCTGTTTCGTTGCTTCACTGCTTCGCTGCGTCACTTATTATTTGTCTATGCTACTTTTGCTGTTTCGTTGCTTCACTGCTTCGCTGTGTCACTTATTATTTGTCTATGCTACTTTTGCTGTTTCGTTGCTTCACTGTTTCGCTGCGTCACTTATTATTTGTCTATGCTACTTTTGCTGTTTCGTTGCTTCACTGTTTCGCTGCGTCACTTATTATTTGTCTATGCTACTTTTGCTGTTTCGTTGCTTCACTGCTTCGCTGCGTCACTTATTATTTGTCTGTGCTACTTTTGCTGTTTCGTTGTTTCACTGCTTCGCTGCGTCACTTATTATTTGTCTACGCTACTTTTGCTGTTTCGTTGTTTCACTGCTTCGCTGCGTCACTTATTATTTGTCTACGCTACTTTTGCTGTTTCGTTGTTTCACTGCTTCGCTGCGTCACTTATTATTTGTCTATGTTACTTTTGCTGTTTCGTTGCTTCACTGCTTCGCTGCGTCACTTATTATTTGTCTGTGCTACTTTTGCTGTTTCGTTGCTTCACTGCTTCGCTGCGTCACTTATTATTTGTCTGTGCTACTTTTGCTGTTTCGTTGCTTCACTGCTTCGCTGCTTCACTTATTATTTGTCTATGCTACTTTTGCTGTTTCGTTGTCTCACTGTTTCGCTGTTTTGATACTTCGCTCCTTCGCTCTTTTGCCTTTCATGGCACAAACTTTCAAGTCACAAACGTTCATATAACGTTTTCAGCTATGTATTTATATCATTTTAGCTATGTACGTGTTGCATTTAGTTATGTGTGTCATGCTTTTTGTTCTTAATAGGCGGTAATATGTACTTAACTTGTTGAGGAAAAGGTCGCAAGGGAGCGCTTTTTCTGAGGAATATATGTCAAAATAGTAAATATTTGGTGTTCTTGGGAGAAAAACAAGTCAAACGATTTCATGTTTGGTCGCAAGGAGGTAATTTTTTGGGAGGAACGCGAATATGCAACAATGGTTGACGATGTGTCAACGGTTTGTCGGTCATTGCCATATTTACATCTCGCAGTGTCTTTGATTCACGACGTGTGCATCAGATGACCGCATCTTCCATGAATGGGAACAAAAAGTGGATTAGAACTTGATGATCGAAGATGTTTGGGCTGTCTTGCAGATATGAACAATGAAAGTAAATGTGCTGGCTGCTGGGATAAAAGTGCTTGATAGATAATTTTGCAGATCTTAAAAATAATGCGATATGGGACAGGAAGACAACATATTTTATTCCCAAAGCGATACCATGGTAGCAAATCAAAACCTGCTTGACATGCGTTCGTAGGTAGTGAAACTCATCGAGAAAGACATCTTGAGACGGTTCACGTGTAAAGGCCAGTCTATGTGGGAGGCGATGCGGCGACAGATCACGGCCGAGGAAGCCCTCAAAGTCGGCCTCAGCACGTCGCTACAGGTCGTCTCCGGAGTTCTCGGAGTCGTCGCCGCCGCCTCCCTCGGCTACTGCGTCTATCGCCTCGTGCTGCAGGCGAAGGCCTCGTTCCGCAACGACTGGTATATCGCCATCGACGACATCGTCTTCTACCACACGTCACGCGAGGGCGACAGTGGACGCGAGGCGTTCGTGCTGTGGCCGTCCATACGCTCGCTCACTGACGTCGAGGACATCGAGTATGGCTACGAGATGCTGCAGCAGATCCTGCAGTGGCCCGGTAAACTCAACCACAGAACGATCGGTCTGAGACTGCTGGAGATCAAGACGATGGACAAGGTGCGCCGTAGCACCAAGGCGCTGCTCCTCTGGATGAAGGATTCAGTGTCGCACAACAATGTGCTTCAGGTAATCGCACTACATTGCTGTATATGTGAGAATACAGGTGCAGACATGCCTCGTTTATCCGCTCACCAGCAAGCCGGTTTTCAGTGTTCCACATACTCCACATATTGTGAGGGGACAACCTCAACGCACTGTAAATTGCTTCATTAATCCGTTGTTTCCGTTTGCGCACACCGTGTCGGGAACCAACAAAGTACAAAGTCACATTAACGGAGTCGATGATTATTTTTACATCACAGCTACATTGCTTACCTCTGATCAAGGTGTTGTCATTGGAGAGCAATACAGTAGTAAAGCAATTGAAATATCACGATACATTACACGTGCATTGTCAATAGTAATAGCATGGGCGATAATAAGATGCTTAACTTATCCGCACGCTTCGTTTATCCAGCCAAAAGTCTTAGAAACCGGTCTGCAGATAAGAGAGACATGACTGTATGTGTGGACGTACGTATGTTTACAAACATTCGCCATTAGTTGTGTCACAAGCTCACAATAACGTCCATGAAGTACTCAGTTGCCGCAGGTTTACAAACATTCACCATTAGTTGTTTCACAAGTTCACAGTAACGTCCATGAAGTACTCAGTTGTCGTTGGTTTACAAACATTCACCATTAGTTGTATCACAAGTTTACAGTAACGTCCATGAAGTACTCAGTTGCCGTTGGTTTACAAACATTCACCATTAGTTGTATCACAAGTTTACAGTAACGTCCATGAAGTAATCAGTTGCCGTTGGTTTACAAACAGTCACCATTAGTTGTATTACAAGTTCATAATAACGTCCAGAAATCAGTTGCCGCTGGTTTAACATTAAACACCTTGGTATTTGCACTCCGACAGTTCTACGGCGTGGCACGCATTGAGTCAAGCTACTACATCGTGAGTGACTACTGCGCCAAAGGAGTCCTCGTTGACATTCTACACGACGACAAAGTGAATCTGAGCAAGGACTTCAAATACTCAATGTCCATAGAACTTGCTTGTGGGATGCGCTACTTGCATGGAAAGAACATTGTGCACGGACATCTGAGTTCCAAGACATGCCTGTTGGACGGTAAATGGACCGTGAAGATCGCCGACTGGGAGTACACGAAGGTCTTCTCCCTGACTGGCCCCCATAAATACCCGCTAAAATATCTGCGCAAATCTCCGGACGATATCGGCGTTGAAAACGTGAGATTTATGTTTTTAGTTTTTTCTCTTATAGTCGTTTAATCGTATGTGTGTGTGCGTGCGTTCGTGCGTGTGTCTGTTTTAATTACTACGCGTATATGCATATACAATTAATGTATACATACACTGAACATTGAGCAATACATTACTGCGCAGGCGAGTTTCCTTCAGTTCTGGACAGCGCCAGAGATCCTACGGTCTAACTATGACCTCGTGCCGGTCTCCAGCTGCGACGTCTACAGCTACGGCATCGTGCTACAGGAGATCTACACGCGACAACTCCCGTACAGCGAATACGAGGAGTCGTGCAGCAAGAGCGATATACTCAAGGTGTGTGTGTGTGTGTGTGTGTGTGTGTGTGTGTGTGTGCGTGTGCGTGTGCGTGTGCGTGTGCGTGTGCGTGTGCGTGTGCGTGTGCGTGTGCGTGTGCGTGTGCGTGTGCGTGTGCGTGTGCGTGTGCGTGTGCGTGTGCGTGTGCGTGTGCGTGTGCGTGTGCGTGTGCGTGTGCGTGTGCGTGTGCGTGTGCGTGTGCGTGTGTAGGCCAGCGTTTGTGTGTGCGTGCGTGCGTGCGTGCGTGCGGGCGTGCGTGCGTGCGTGCGTGCGTGCGTGTGACGGTAGCTATCAGCAAGTCCGTGCTGAGGATGCAAGCAGGCACAGTGTGTGCACAATCAGTTTTTTCACAGTGGTTTCACCTGGTGCGAAACAGGAATGGACCAATCGGAAGACGCTGAACCACCTACGTCCACAATACTGGGCGACACAATGAGGGGTTTGTGATGTTCCTATAACCATCGCAGCCATGAACATTTTAATTGGAATAATTATACAAAATGATTTCATCCAATAGCTATTTCAATGTAAAGGACTTGTCTTTCTGGCCATAGTGTGTGAGTTACATTTTAAACAACACAATTTAAACATTAATTTTGTAAAACAATTTTGTGGTGTCTACGTAACACAATTTATACATATGTAAGTTACGTGGACACCACAAACGTCTTCATTGTGTTGCCCAGTATTGATGTGGAAGTGTACAAGGCTGGTGCTATTTGTGGGGAATCAGGAAATTATTTTGCGTGACAATTAATTATATTATGAACATCGTAATGATCGGTGAAACATGTTTACATTGTGCTAATAAGTCGAGTAGTACTTTACTAATGTATAATTGTTTATTATAAACACCTTAAACAGTTGTCACTTTGTTTTAGGGCATCATAAACAACCACCTTCTCCCAACACCTCCAGCCGACATTCCGGGGGCCGTACGTAACACCATGGATAACGTTTGGCTCCACGACGCCACGAAGCGAATGTCCTCGGAGCAAATTGTAAAGGTATTCAGAACATGAATATTATACTTGAAAAACAGCAATAGCAATTCATGGAGATCACCACACGAGTATGTGTGTGTGACATAACCACAATTAAACAACATCTGCTTGTAAGACGTTGTTGAAGGGAACACGTATTTGTATTAATCAGTTTACGGCACTTACCCAAACTAATATTCAATGCGATGCCCATTGGCTTTTAGAGAACAACGGTAACTTCCATGGATAGACTTCACCAGGGACGAGCGCAACAATAGTATTAACATTTAATTACGAATACATGTTTACGTGACTTCGGATAAGATGTGTCTCTTTCATCTATGCTCTTGATTCGGTGATAGTCTAGGGCACATAATTAATTGTGCTTCCATATTACTTTATACTCATCTAACTTGCTTACGTCACTGCAACAGTTAAGCTTATTGAATATGTTCATCAGGAATAAATCCAGACTCAAACAGTTAAAAGAAATGTTGGGGAAAAACTATCATCAAAAAGCAATATCAAAAATGTTGAAAGAAACACAGCTACATGCCACGAAAAAGCGCTTTACAGAAATAACAGTTATTAATATTAATTTGTTAAAACTCAGGGAGTTTAATCGTTTTCATAATTTACAAATAATGTCAATAACAACATCCTTGACAGGTTTTGTCTCGGTACTTTACGGTGAATAAAGCGCAAAAAAAACGTGTGCGTGCGTGCGTGCGTGCGTGCGTGCGTGCGTGCGTGCGTGCGTGCGTGCGTGCGTGTGTGCGTGCGTGTATAACGCGAACATTGCGATCAAACTGCGTCCTTTGCAACATTTATTTAATACAAGCTACAAGTGTGACTCTCAACACGTTGTTTACAGTCGAGGATAAAATAATTGAAAAAACCTATCTAAAAATGTTTGATGAGAACCAGCGAGCCGGTTGTCGTGCCAACGTGACGTCACACTTCGGTTCTCTCTCGGGGTTCGGGAAATAAATATTCCAGTGCTCATTTAATGCTAACATAAGTTTGCGCCACACCGGCGTCGACTACGACAGTGTTGTTGCCATTAACGTAATGACATCAACGGAAAGGAAATGACAACATCATCAAGTACACATTTATTGCATTACCTACCGCTTTGAAGTATTGTTGACGGCTCTTCCATATGATAGACGTGACAATGTTAATTCTATATTATCCTAGTTATTTATTTATTAACATTTACTCTCTATTTATTTTTCGAGTTTCATTGTATTTCTTATTTTAATGTAACTATCGACAATGTTGATTTTTGTTACTACCAATGGTACTTTATATTTTATACTTTCTCTGTGCGTTTTAATTTGTCTACTTCAGTTTTGTTTAGCAAACTTTATTCTTTTTATTGTTCCTTGTCTTCAGTATTGAATTGTAGTTATCTTAATATGTATTTAAGTCTCAGCATTTTAGTCAAATGTAAATACTCCCGAACAGACTGTTACTCTTGATATAAAGTTTATTATTATTTATTTTATTAAGATGCTGCGAAGTGGCAACCGGTTCGCCAAGAGCGTGGTGGACGCCGTGGTCGAGATGACGGAGGAACGAACGAGATCTCTCGAACGGCAGCTCTGCGAAGTGGAGTCCGCCCTCTCCAAGACACGCTGTCACTTCTCCGACCTATGGTGGCGGGCTGTGCCTCTGCCCCTGCGCCAGAGACTGCGGGACACAGAGCCGGGCGACATCCCCGTCGACGAAGACTTTGACGTGTCCGTCATCTATGCAAAATACTCGCTGCCGGTCGCCTGGTCGTACAGACTGCTCAAAGATATTGACTGTTTCTTCGACCAGTTGGTGGAGAACTACGACGCGACCCGAATGCACGCCTTCTGTGGTGATAATGTTGTGATTTGTGGGTTTGTGAATAGTGATAACTGCGCAGTGGTTGCAGCTACAATTGCTGGTGAACTGCACCGGTGTGTTGGTAGCTCACAGAGACAGAACGACCCGGAAGAGTGCGGTAGTCTTCAGATAGGGATCTGCAACGGCACGATGCACATTGCCATCGTGTCCAGCGCTCCGCCGCGGTGCAACTACCTCGGTCGGGCGGTCGACAACGCCCGGGAGCTATGCGAATTGTCTCAACCGGGTTTCACCCTCGTCAATGAGACCTTCCGACAACTCGTCCTGTCTTCGTCATCTCCTGGTGTGCACACCTTCAAGTTCAACGCCACCAAACATTGCAAGGTAGATGAGATCATCATACGTGCATATCACTCATGGGTTTGATGGTAGGGTTAGGGGCATCGCTGTTGAGTGCTGAATTTGGCAACGAGATGGAGCTATGTTGCAATTCTGTGGATTCAGTAATATCATCGCCATCACCCCAACGCATCGCTCCATCGCTGCATCACATCACTCCATCGCGTATTCGGTCTATCGCGTTGCCAAAATATTGTGTACAACAATGATGGCCCTTCTCGGCCACCATACGTAGGAGATCAAACTGTTGAACCGTGTTGCATGATCAGCAACTGGCCTTGTAAAAATATGCAATCAGTTCACAAAATGTTACACATTGCTTTGCAACAACGTTGTATTTTTTCAAATGACGTTATTAAAACATTTGTTATTTTGCCGTACTACTATATTTTTGCTGTTGAAAAAGCTTTAATAAAGATCGTTGTTGTTTGTTTTCAGTCTGTGACCCACACGAACACGTATTGGCTGACGAGCGACACTTCCGATGACGTCACTAACAAAGTCACAGCATGCTCACGTGAGATGGTGGACAGGCAAGAACCAATGCAGCAGCAGCAGCAGCAGCAGCAGCAGCAGCAGCAGCAGCAGCAGCAGCAGCAGCAGCAGCAGCAGCAGCAGCAGCAGCAGCAGCAGCAGCAGCAGCAGCAGCAGCAGCAGCAGCAGCAGCAGCAGCAGCAGCAGCAGCAGCAGCAGCAGCAGCAGCAGCAGCAGCAGCAGCAGCAGCAGCAGCAGCAGCAGCAGCAGCAGCAGCAGCAGCAGCAGCAGCAGCAGCAGCAGCAGCAGCAGCAGCAGCAGCAGCAACAACAACAACAACAACAACAACAACAGCAGGAACAAAAACGCCAGCAGCAACAACAATACCAACAGCAGCAACAACTATAAAAACAGCAGCAGCTGCTGAAACATCAACAACTTTTAGTGCTGTCGCAGTTGCAACAACAACAACAACAACACAAACAACAGCAACAAAAGGAGCAGCAACAGCAGCAGATACAACATCGACAAACCCAACTGGCGCAGCATCAGAAACATCAACATCAACAAGAGCAACAGCAGCAACAACAACATCAACTACGTCAACGGCAGCAGCAGCAGCATCAAATAAAACAACATAGCCAACAAGAGCAGCAGCACAAGCAACAACATCAACAAGGGCAGCAGCAACAACAGCAACAACATCGCGTGCAACGAAAAGCTCCAGTTGTACCAGGAAGAGGAACAACAACAACACACGAAGTACAAAGGTGATGTGTATTGGTCTCAAAACGGTAGAATACCCACTGCTACGTTTATGTCGCTGGATGTCGGCACATTAACGAACTCGACTGGAGATGTCAGCGGACGGTCTTCTGTTGAAGCTGGAAAACTCACTACGCTGACTAGAGAATTACAAAACCTGACACAAAACGAACAATTTGTAGACAATTGCGAACACGTCTTTAATGAACAAACGTGCACGTGAATTGTCGGGTGCATCAAGCAGGGTCGTTGGTCACCCTCGACATGTTACCGACAAAATGACTAAATATAATGGACAACAGTGAAGATCAGCACTAAATAGCATTTGTCTTAGTGGTGTAAATATATGCAAAAACAATGGTAAAAGAAACACATAGTGTTGTCTATAAGGTACACATCAGTAGTTTTTTCTAGAGTGTTCTTTTTGTGTGCATTGTTGTATTGTTGTTAAGCTGCCAACGCTAATATGATAATTCCGACCGGTGAAAAATATATGGAGTGAGCCGTCGAACGACGGATCTCGTCCGAGTCAGCTGTGTTTTCTCCGGTGACTGTGCAAACCGATGCGCAACGCGCATTGACGTCCACAGATATTGCAGTCATAGGTGGTCGCAGGTCGAATTCCTGTAGACCAGTGTGACAAGTGTGACGCCAGAGAGGGCGATTTTTTGCTGTCGTTTCCCGTGTGTTAAGGGGGTGGAGCAGGACTTCAGAGTTGATTTTAGTACGTCTTTGTATCTTTTTCTTTGGCCGCCTCTTGTTGGGCGACCGGTTTTCAGTTGGTCACAGGACAGCGACTGGGTTATGCGGTCATCTGTCATACGGACCAGGTGACCAGACCATCGGAGTTGTGCTCGTTTGATGTGGAACTCGATTCCATACGTTCCACATTGGTCTATTACTTCAGTGTTTGGCACCATATTTTGCCATTTGATGCCTGCTATCTACCGTAGGCAGCGCATGTGAAACTGCTCTAGTCGTTTGATATGTCGTCGGTATAGGGTCCATGCCTCACATCCGTAGAGCATTGTTGTAAATACGACGGCACAACACACGTTTATTTTCGTGCTTAGGCACACACCACGTTCATCCCAGAGGCGCTTGATTACTCTGCCGATGGAAGCACTTACCTTTCCAAGACGGGCAGAGATGTCATCATCAGTCGTTGCATTTTCGGACAACGTACTTCCCAGATAGGCGAATTTATCCACGACATTCAAGCGGACGTTGTGAATAGTAATATTTGGTGGTACATGGTTGGTGCCAGGCTTTGGTTGGAACATAACTTCCGTTTTCTTTAGAATGATTGTGAGTTCAAATCGGTAGGCTGCTCTAGCATAAGAGTGCAGTACGTGCACAGGTATCAACAAACAGCAGGTTTCGGACAAGTAGTTCTGTAGTCTTAGTCTTGGCTTTCAGGCGCTGTAGATTGAATACGTTATGTTATGTTATATGTGCGAAATTGGGTGTAAACGCCTAGACCGTTATCGCGGAAAGCATCTTGGAGCATGATTGAAAATATATTTGAAAATAGCATTGGCGCCATCATGCAACCCTGTTTGGTGCCATTTGATACAGTAAACGCCTGATTCTGTCCCTTGGTCTTGCACTCTGGCCGTCATGCCATCGTGGAAGGACCGTACTACGTCAACAAACGTGTCTGGACAGCCAACTTTGCTAATAGTTTCCAGAACCAGAACCCTGTTCTGTTTACTGAATCAAAAGCCTTGGAAAGGCCTATGAAGACCATGTAGAGATTTAGGTTTTGTTCGCGACATTTTTCTTGTATTTTGTCGCATTGCGAAGATCATGTCAGTGGTACCACGCCCTGCCCGGAAGCCACATTGACTCTCTGGTAGGACATTGTTGGCTATACGGTGTGTCAGCCGATTTAACATAATCCGGGCGAGTATTTTGCCTGCCATGCATAGTAGGGAGATGCCACGGTGGTTGTCGTAGATGTCTTATCACCCTTTCGCTTGTAGACATGTACAAGCGAAATGTCTTTTCGACCGCAGTGTTGGATGACTGGTCCGCCGTGGTTTTCGGACAAGCGTGGGCGGAGCCAGCCTTGTCGATATGTACAAGCGATGCGTCTTTGAAGCCCTGCGGGACGGATCTGATGTCCCAGATGATAGTGAAAAGTTGGACAAGTCGTTTAGTGAGGTTTATCCCTCTGTGTTTGTATATTTCTGTAGCAATTGCATCTTAACCCGCAACTTTTCCACTTGTCAGTTTCTTCATCGCTTGAGTAGTTTCCGCGATACTTGGGCGTGCTTCTAGTTGATGGATGATTGGAAGTTGTGCTACTTCATCGAGTGCTGCCAATGAGATAATCGATGGTCGGTTTAACACATCATCAAAATGTTCAGCCCATCGTCTGAGAATTTCACTTCGATCTGTAATACGTGTTGTTCCGTCGGCACTCGTGAGTGGTGTCGCCCCACACGACTGGTTCCAATACACGGCTTTGTGGCCATCGTAGAAACGTTTCGCTTTCCTCTGATCAAATGCTTGTTGAATCTCGCTAGCTCTATCAGACCACCAGGCCTCCATAGCGCATAGCGCATAGCCTGACCTGTGCTAGCAGCTTGTAGTGGTCGTAGGTTGTTTCATTCGATGGCGAATTCTTGTCGTTGATCCATGCGATCTGTGAAGTGTTCATGTTGTCGAGAATGTTCATTGCCTCTGTGTCATTTTCGTCGAACCAGTCTCTGTGCTTGCGCTAGGTAACACCGAGTATTTCATTGGCTGCTTCATATAGTGGATCTCTCAGACGTGCCCATTCGGTATCAGCATCTGGTGCTGGTTCGATATCTTCCTCGAATATGGTGTTAAGTTGTTCCGCTAGTTACTGTTGGACGGTTGCTGACTTGAGTGTTGCCACATCAAGCTTTTTCCATGGTTTTGCACTGCATCTGTGCCTGCTGGGTTGTACATTGAGGCACATTTGTTTTCTTATCATTCTGTGATCAGACCAGCAGTCTGTGCAACGCATGGCAAGTGTCTTTCATACGTCATGGACGTCGCGTTGTCTGATTATGATGTAGTCGATCAGATGCCAAATGTTTTGAGCGTACATGCATCCATGTTTTGTACTTTGTCGCTTGTGTTTGTGATGGATGACAAGTTGAAATTCAGTACACATTGTTAGAAGGGGGGACCCATTCGAGTTCTCATTTCCAACACTGTGGTGTCCGATGACCCTTTCCCTTGCGGTGTGGTCACTTCCCACTCTTGCATTGAAATCTCCTAGGGGAATCATTTTGCCGTGGCGAGCTGTTTTACGAATGAACTGTTTAAGATTTTCGTAAAAACGATCTTTTTCTTCGTCCGGGTAGGTCATGGTTGGCGCATATACACTGATGATGGTAGTATGTCGATCGCCAGATAACCTGAGCCGTTCGTGTATTCCTTTAAGCAAGTGTACCGGATATGGGTTGATTTTGCTGCAGATCCTACACCGGCTTGTCTGGGTTTTTCTCTGGCTTGCTAATAAAAAAAAAGTGTATCCGGCACCTTCTCGATAAGTTGTGATTCGCCTGGTAATCGTGTTTCACTTAGAGCGGCAATGGTGATGTCGTATCGTGCCAGCTCCCTGCCAATGATTGCAGTTCTTCTCTCCAGTTGATTTCCGTTGTCCTCAAGTGTTCTCGCATTCCAGGTGCATATATTCATCTTGTATAGTTTCTTGTGTTTTCAACCGCTGTGTCGGATGACTAGTCCGCCGCGGTTTGCGGACAAACCTGGGTGGTGCCAGCTTTGTTTGGGGAACTTTTTATATCCCCTCCTCCAATTGGAGAGAGCAGTGCTGCCCTTAAAGAAGGCTGCTCTGTCGCCCTAGCAGGGCACGGACGTCATTGTGAACTCCATGTCAATGACAATACAACCTTCACACTAGGGCCGCCATACGTGTAGGGTCGTGAGTAAGAACTCCCAGCGGCATCCTCTGCCTGGCCTGGAGAAAAAGGAGAGTACTGACTCTGTACCTGCGCCTGAAAGTTTAAGGTGGAGTAGATTTGCGCAGATCTATCCCACACACTTGGTCTAGCCCCCCTTTATCTAGTGGCTCAGTTTGGTTGAGAAGACTAGAGGGGAGATCGACTGCAGGCAGTGGCCAGCCGTGTTCTGTAAACATCCGTGCTGCCCTGTACATGCCCTGTACATGCTCTCACGCACGTGTGCATTTTAATGGGGTAGACGTCCCCAGTTCGCTGCCCTGAGGCAGCTAACCCGCACATAGTTTAGCCAGCCGCGGTCTTTACGCGGCATACGTTTTAAAGTGTTATCAATATACTTGTACATCGCACGTTTTTTATATTCATATTTTATTTATTCATATTTTAATATTTATTTAATTCATATTTTATGTGCAATATTTTTTTCAGATACAGCCTCTCGCACACATATGCATGCATATATATATATATATATATATATATATATATATATATATATATATATATATATATATGCATATATATGTATATATATATATATATATATGCATATATATATATATATATGCATATATATATACGCATATATATAGGCATATATATATGCATATATGCATATACATATATATGCATATATGCATATATATACCTATATATATATATATATATATATAATATTATATATATATATATATATATATATATATATATATATATATATATATATATATATACATATATATATATATATATACATATATATATATATAACAAGTATTCAATCCAGGAAGATATTGGAAATAAAATTATAATGGCCCACTATATGTTGTCCACGGATTTGCTGTTTTTTACGACATCCATAGTTTAACAGTCTCCAAGTACATAAAAGCCAGGATATCACAAGGATTTCATGTTCCTATAAACCACCTTTTTATAGGAACATCAAGTCCTAATATACTGGTCTTTAATGCACTCCATTCTTACATAACATCTGGTGCGTTATGAAATAAGGTCGCGTGCGAGAGGGGCGCGACTTGTGTGGTACGTCTGTACCAATGTTATGTATGTTTTTAGCGCGGACATCAAAGCATGCAGGACAACACATATTACCGTGCACCGCACGTTATGAGTGGCAATTACCCATAATAATAAATAACATGACTGACTTTCTATTTCCTCACGCACTTTAGCCATTATCAAACCTCGTGCATCTGAGCCCGAGTTTAGAGAGATCGGACAGCCCCGTGTCTCCTCAGAGTTGCCGTGATATAGGTATGGTTGGTACGTGTTACGGGCGATGGTCCTGCGCCTCGTTAGCGCGCTGACTGTCAGACTAGTAATGGACCGCCCTGTGACATGGTAGCAAACAACTGAATTTCACATGCGTACGTACGCACGTACGCACGCACGTACGCACGCACGCACGCACGCACGCCGCTACACTCTATGTGAAGCTATCACTTGACATAACACAAAATAATAGTAGAATACTTACGTTTGTACAGGAAACACATCTCACTATTTAGCTATTAGTCTTGACATAAACGCATATACCATAGTTACCCTCGCTGTTCTCTGAGGATCGCATACCTCCATATTGCTGTATGTATCACTGCATACCGCACTGCTGTCAACATACAAGTCCAGTATCACGTCTGTTCTGGTCATTCCACCTCTTCAGTGGCCTTCCTCTCTCCAGCTATTCTTTGAAATCTTGCTTGAATGATTGGCTAACAATGTCATTAGTCAAAAACGTGAAAACAATTTGAACGACGAATGTACTGAAGAGATGCTCCCAATAGTGGTTATTGGGGGGGGCACTGGGCCATGCCCCTTTTAGCTGAATTGTTTTTCATATTATAACCCGTTGCGCCACTACATGATAACATGGTAAACTAATGGGTGAGTAAGCCTGGCCCCTTGAGTAAGCCTGGCCCCTTGAGTAAGCCTGACCCCCTTGAGTAAGCCTGGCCCCACTTGAGTGAGCCTGGCCCCCGTTGAGTAAGCCTGCCCCCCTTGAGTAAGCCTGGCCCCACTTGAGTGAGCCTGGCCCCCTTTGAATAAGCCTGGCCCCCTTGAGTAAGCCTGGCCCCCTTGAGTAAGCCTGGCACCCTTGAGTAAGCCTGGCCACCCTTAACATCAAGATACTTGATACTCGACGTCCAATTATCGACGAGTTTAGCAACACAGTGCTGCCACCTGTGTCATTAGAGGATTGTGCTATACATTGAACAAACCTGTATGTGCAGCTGTGAACCTCTTTCAAATGTGTAGATTCACTACTCACCCAATGACGGGGTACTCAGAGTACTGCGTATTATAGAACTGCAGTACTCAGTTGTGAGTGCTGTAAAGTGTTTACAGTACGTTTTCGAAATTAGCAATACAATATCGCAGGCATTTGCAATACTTTCAGAAGTATTGCAGATACTATGTTTGCATGAAAATTTAATGCGTTGAATATAAAATAAACAACTTGTCTTATAAAATATTGCAATAATTATTGTATGTTATAAAATAGAAAAGTTCTTTTAATATTTGCAACACTTAAGAAAATGCAATACTGTGTTGGTTCTTTGCAAATACATGCAATACTTTTAAAAGCAGTGTGGCCATCCCTGCTGCACACATAAATCTCTGTGTCTCGTCCCCCCCCCCTCCCTCCCTCCCCCTCTCTTTGAACGTATTATCCAGTTATCCGGTACAAATTGGCACGAATACATCACTTTCATCTCAAAATCATAAATGTCTTCATGAAATGCAGCTGGGACAGATCCACAAGCAGAAAGATAACACAAGTGACACTTCAAGCATACATCATTTTATCAGTATCAGTGGCCTATTGCAACAACATAAAACGTATTCGTCAGACATCACTGCATGTATGAAGTAGAATACTTGTTATTAATTAAAAGGTCTGTATCGTTAACAATTTCAGACAACATAATATATACTACACTATTACCCGACTCAAGAAACTATCCTACAAACATTATATAGACAGGTGTGATTTTACAGGACAAAACGATAATCATATAAGGTTTTGAGTGATACAATTTAATTACATTAAATACAACCTCTTTGATGATTGTATATCCTTACAACTAGATGAACTCTCCGACAATGATTCTGTGCAAAGACCTAAATACGATATTTAATTTCCATGTTCATTTTTCCAAAGATGTTTCCTATGTAAATCTTTACAGATACAGGTGATTGAAGACTGCCACGTCCTGGTCCTGGTCCAGGACATCATTTGGTGTTTTGTGATGGGGTACCAAAGAAGCCACTGCCCTGTTTGCTGGCTGCTCGTGTTGGTGCAAAGCCCAGAAGCTTCTGGATGTTCTGTCAACAACAACAAACGTCCATCATATTCTATCTACGATTCGTGTCATGCAAAATCGAATAATCAATTATGTGAGGCAAGCTGCATTCATACAGTTAAACCAATGGAACTCCATTCTTCCATTTACACTGTTCACTGTTCCTATAATCTTCCCGCGTCTGCATATCGCCAACAACTAACTATATGAAATACTGGTACACGAAAACTTACAAACTGTAAATAAAGTGCTATCTCACACATTTTTACCAATGATTCTTATACAAAATATCCAAATTCAGCAACACACATGCCATATAATCAACAATTACTTAATAAACAATTGGACCCACATAGCGCACTTATAATTGATTTGAACATTTTAGAAGTTTAATTGTAACGGAGCAATGATTGATTTGATTTTGTGTGGTCACACCCAATTCTGGTGATCAATATGCCCACTGAAGTGCCCATGACACGATTTTTGCTATTTTTGCTCATATTCCAAGTAAAAAATGTAAAATTAATTCATGTGCTCATTTTTGGCAAACCAGATATATAAATAGTCATATTTTAGAAACGTTTGCAATTCCTGCAGGAAAAGAGTTTTCTTTTGAATGAGAAACCGGAAATGACATCAGCAGGGGACAGCACTATGTTACATACAACTGTTCGCAACAATATGCGTTTTCTACGAATGAAGTTATGTTAACTTTGTCAAACGTCCGCATAAGTTCCTTGATACAGTCGAATGCTTCATGAAAATGTGCCTCCCAGGAAGCAAACCATCGCAGACGTCACAAAATGGCCAGAAAATGGTGCAACCAGATTAGAAAAACCAGCTGCTAGAGCGCTGCAAACAATCACATTTAGTGACGAATTTATATCGGCTATATTTGTAGTCATGGATTGTATTACCGTGAAGGCATTTTATTTGGCAAAAAAGTTGCTTTCTCAGAAAGAACCAAAACTTGCAGCACCGTGTCATAGGCACTTTAAATTATCGCTGCCATTCTTTTTGGTTGTCATGGTAACCCACCTGTCTGATAGACATTGTGCAGAGAATGTAGAGAAAGATGAAAGAGCAGTCACTGTAGTCCTCCCCCATAAGGTTGCGGTGGGAAATACTGCGCAACCACGAAATAGGAATGAACGGAAGCTTTGCAACTGTACGTCCATCAAATCTGAAGAAGAAGAAACCACAACATGTTAGCCATGCTTTCAGCACACGCCAAATGTCAGTATCATGAAACTAGCATAAAACAAATGGAATCCAACTGAAGGAATCTTCAATTCTTAAACCTAGAATGCCAGCAGTGAAATCCTGATACCTTGTCCCCAGCATTGTCACAAGAGTTAATGCTGTAAATGCAGGAATATTAAATAATATATTTCCATTGAAATAACTGAACATGTAAAAATCATGTTGCGACTACGAAAATGTTAAGAGAGAAATGCATTATTATGTTATCAGTTTTATCCATGATTATAATTATATAAAATTAAAATTACATAAAATTGCGTTGATTTACATTTAGAGGCAAACTAAAATGTGCCATTGCGCATAAATACACTGCTATGAGAAAGCAATTTGAAAATTTAAATCTACTGACATGCTTGAGCTGTCATGTTTCAAGAAGAAAAAATACAGAATTACAGTCATAAGGCTCATACTGACAAGGAAATTACAAAAGAAAAACAAAAATATATTTTGTTCACTATAAAATAGGCAGATATCACTACAGCCACAACATGAAATATGCTGTTTAAAAGTCATGCACAACAGAAAAAAAACAAGCTCCAAAGAAATACCTCCACTTACATCGAGTTAAACATACTCAAGAGGGCAGTGAATGCAAACCCTGTTGCAAACATCGACTTCATTTTTACCTGAAACAAAATAAATCAATGGTTTCCTGTCATTTTTTCACTTGATGCAGACACGATGGTGATAGCAAACAAATTTTTATTAAATATATTGTTGTGTGTGTGCATAAATTAATATAATAACATTATGTAACCAATTAATCTGTTTTAAACATACCCAATATATTTTGTAAAATGCATTCACACTCACAATGCTAGACTCCAGTAATCATCTAACACAATAAGTTAAGAGTGACAGTATACAAAGATTATTTGCTCACTTGTGTACATTCATACATATGTACATACCATATAAAGTGTGCTATAACTCTTTGTGACTGCATTCATACATATGTACATACCATATAAAGTGTGCTATAACTCTTTATGACTGCATCCATACATATGTACATACCATATAAAGTGTGCTATAACTCTTTATGACTGCATCCATACATATGTACATACCATATAAAGTGTGCTATAACTCTTTGTGACTGCATTCATACATATGTACATACCATATAAAGTGTGCTATAACTCTTTATGACTGCATCCATACATATGTACATACCATATAAAGTGTGCTATAACTCTTTGTGACTGCATCCATACATATGTACATACCATATAAAGTGTGCTATAACTCTTTATGACTGCATCCATACATATGTACATACCATATAAAGTGTGCTATAACTCTTTGTGACTGCATTCATACATATGTACATACCATATAAAGTGTGCTATAACTCTTTGTGACTGCATCCATACATATGTACATACCATATAAAGTGTGCTATAACTCTTTATGACTGCATCCATACATATGTACATACCATATAAAGTGTGCTATAACTCTTTATGACTGCATCCATACATATGTACATACCATATAAAGTGTGCTATAACTCTTTATGACTGCATCCATACATATGTACATACCATATAAAGTGTGCTATAACTCTTTATGACTGCATCCATACATATGTACATACCATATAAAGTGTGCTATAACTCTTTATGACTGCATTATACATAAGAAATTCAGATATCAAAGAAACTATGAATTAAATGAGAGAAGCGCACCATTGATAAATCACGGTTGTTGGTCTTGAGCCTCTCCTCTTGTCTTTCTACAACATACAGCAAGAATTCACATTTTATTAAATAACATTTATTAACACTCATGTAGACATACAGTGAAGAAGCACTAGTCTAGAGTACATTATTTCAAATGATGTGAAAGGTAAGTTCTTAAAAGTAAGTTATTACTATGGTATATAGCACAGTATCCAGTCCTTACAATTGCTCAAAACATTGTACATTTTACCTCCCGGCTGACCCATTCATTCCAACTAAAAAAAATTTCGGGTAAACATTCAGCCATGTTGAAATTACTGCATGAAGACCACATACATCCACCACTGCCTATTGCCAGGTGCTTATTTATTCACTTGAGTGAACTAAGGCAATGTGAACTGAAGTGAACAAAATTGCCCACAATCTTCAAAACACTGTGCTGCTGTGCCCCACTATACTGCTGTGCCCCACTGTACTGCTGTGCCCCACTGTACTGCTGTGCCCCACTGTACTGCTGTGCCCCACTATACTGCTGTGCCCCACTGTACTGCTGTGCCCCACTGTACTGCTGTGCCCCACTATACTGCTGTGCCCCACTGTACTGCTGTGCCCCACATTACTGACATCTGTGATAGCAGGAATGAAATAAGTTTTAAACAAACCTAGTTTCTTCTTGTGACTCCTCTCTGTTGTATCCCCGACAACCATCTCTTTCTGTTTCTCCACTGTCAAACCATCAGCACAGAGAGACATCAATACAACATTAAGGCAATCAATTCAGAATATCAATGTGCATCTTATACCTATAGTACAACTTCAGTACTTTCAAGATACAATTACCGTATTTGACTTATTCAGCATACATGCCCTAATTAGCATACACCCCCTTTTTAATCATCAGGATCCATAATTATTGTAATTTCACTAGGTTACAGTTATCGACGATAAGAACGGCTCCCTGCTAACACTGCTGTTCTTACGTGGTGAACTGAATATTGTCAAGAGGCCTACAATTATAAACTGAAACCAGATACCAGCATACTGGAATGTAAAACCACCAGTGTTGATGAAAAAGGGGACATGCAAGTGTTGAAAGAAGTAGAGGAGGCATTGCGCACACTGAAAGGAGGGAAATCACCCAGTGTCGACAACATTCCAGCAGAGCTGCTCAAACACAGCAGCCCTGAAACGATAAAGGTCCTCACTACACTATGCCAGAGGATCTGGAAAACAAAGGAATGGCTCAGAGAATGGACTCAATCCATGATCGTTCCACTCAAACAAAAGGGAAATCAAGATCATGCTACGAGTCATCTTGAACAGATTCAAAGGAAAAGCAGTTTAATACTGGCTGAAGAAGAGGCAAGATTTAGGGCCAGGAGAAGCACCACTGAGCAGATCTTCAATGTAAGAATAATCACAAAAAACATCTGCTTCACCAATAAGATCCACAATTTCATTAAGAAGGTGTATGACCATATCTGGCACGAAGGCTTATGGCCAGTCATGAGAAACTACAACTTCAACAAAGATCTGATACAAGTCATACAGGCATTGTACGCCAACTCAAACAGTGCTGTACTTCTAAATAACCAACTTGGAGAACTTTTCAGGACAACTGTAGGAGTTCATCAGGGGTGCCCACTCATGCAAGAGCATGATTCTGACATCAGAAACAGAGAGACCAGTACAAGCATTTAAAACAAAATGCTTCAGGAGATTCCTCTGCATTTTGTATACCGAACAAAAAACAAATGAATATGTGAGAAAACAAGTGGACTCCTTTGCTGGAAAGCAAGAGCCCTTGTTGCCAATAATGAAACGACGCAACCTCTCCTGGTTTGGCCACATCACTCGACACAACACCATTGCTAAAACCATCCTGCAAGCCACCCTGGAGGGCAAGAGACGACAGGGCTACCAGAGAAAAAAATGGCTAGAAAACACATCAAGACCCACAGCAGAGGACAGACACCCCTACGACTGTCCCAGTGGTCAAAGGATGAAACACATCAAGACCCTGCCATGCACAGCAGAGGATAGACACCCCTACGACTGTCCCAGTAGTCAAAGGATGAAACACATCAAGACCCTGCCATGCACAGCAGAGGATAGACACCCCTACGACTGTCCCAGTGGTCAAAGGATGAAACACATCAAGACCCTGCCATGCACAGCAGAGGATAGACACCCCTACGACTGTCCCAGTGGTCAAAGGATGAAACACATCAAGACCCTGCCATGCACAGCAGAGGATAGACACCCCTACGACTGTCCCAGTGGTCAAAGGATGAAACACATCAAGACCCTGCCATGCACAGCAGAGGATAGACACCCCTACGACTGTCCCAGTGGTCAAAGGATGAAATGGCTTGTGAATTTCAGAGCAAAATATACTCACAATTAAATATTTAAATTCATTACTTTATTTTATTGGTCTGTTAGTTATAAGAACTGAATGAAAACATTTTGTATGGTTTATACTTATTAAAGTGAAACCAAAGGCTTTTGCACCTACAAGAGTGCCTAAAAACTAACCATTTGCAACCATAATCAAGAATATCACGCAAGTGGTTAACTGGGAATTTGTTCTAAAACTGCGAAATTCTGGTGTAATGTCACTTTTAGCGGAGGCTGACATATTATATCGCATCATTCAGCGAAATAGAGTTGTCTTTTTTTAGTTTCCTCTGGAAAAACAGACATTAGTGAAGCAATGGATTCACAATTGCGGGCAGGCTGGCTGGAAGCCCACACGATATGTTAGACTTTGTTCTGGCCATTCTGAAGAGTCATGTTTTGAAGTTGACATATTTCATCAACCAATGGGTCAAGATCCTTTAAAACGTTGGTGATGGAAAACGTTAAAGCCTGAAGTGGTACCGACAATCTTCCAGCCAAAGGCTTCAACAACACGCAAACTCTCGATCAAGAGAACTGTCATATCGGAACGTGAGGAGGTTAGTAAACAATGAATGAATGGACTATCTTGCCAACTAAGTTGATTTTAGATGCAAACAGCATGTCCAAACTTATTGGCAAGTATGTGACTAAAATTGTCTATGTCTACAATCAGGAGTTTAAAGTTGGATTTGTGGGAAACCTAGTCAGAACCCTTGACGTAGGATTCTGAACAAATATGGCACTGCACATGCAAAAACAAATTTTTTGTTCAATGAGGTATATTTAGTTAACCACTTGTGTGATATTCTTGATTAAAGTTGTAAAAGGTTAGTTTTTTTATAGGTGCAAAAAAAAAAAAAATGCCTTTGGTTTCACTTAAAATTGTTAAAACACTGTACTTTATTCTAATTTAAATCTAGCCTGTTATAGTTTTATGCATGAAAATGTTTTCGTTTTTGCTTTATTACAGTACATACACTTATAATTTATACATTTTGTGGGGCCGGTTTAAAATGGAACTGGTCAATATATTTTATTCTACTAAATTGGTTCTGTTATCCTTGATTCTGTTAAGTAATGTCCACTCTATCATATTCCACACTACTTACACTTTTTACTCTGTTTCTCCACTTCAGCCTTCAGCTTCTTGTACTTCTCTGTTCGGTACACAAGCAGCCATGTCAGTCCTGAAGATAATAAATGATCAGATCACTGCATACATACTTCCTCAGTAATGGGAAACTTACTCAATTTTAAATTTTATCATATATACAGCTATCTCTTTTGTTTGTTTTACAGCTATCTATATAAATAACATAATAGAATTAAGTTCTGCTGCCCAGGGAAGGTGCATTATATATATATATATATATATATATATATATATATATATATATATATATATATATATATATATATATGTATGTATATATATATATATATGCATATATATATATATATGCATATATATATATATATATATATGCATATATATATATATATATATATATATATACATGCATATATTGATAACACTTTAAATGTATGCCGCTTAAACACTGTGGCGGCCCATCCCCGGACAACAGCCTCGGCTGGCTGGCTAAATTATGTGCGGGTTAGCTAAACATATTCATGTGGAATTCTTTCATGAGATGTTTATTGTAATAAATATTGAAATAAATTACCCCATGAAGGCTAATTAAATGACATCTTCTCAAAACTGGGAGGGAGAATTTCAATATTGCACCCTTATTCCAAATGAATTATTGATCTAATTCTTCATATAATTATCAATTGATGTTGCAAATCCAAATGCGGGTTGATTATCCAGATGTGAAGTCAAATCTCTTCAGATTTGGACTGGCAAACATTTGGGGAATCACAGTGGAAGTAAGGTAGAAGCTATGTAACTCAACAAATATTATTCTTACAATTATTGTAGCTATATTGACTTATGACTTTATTTGCAACTGTTTGGTCAATGACAAAAGGACGATTTGGTACGCCAGTGTAGGCATAGCCAATGGGGTGTTACGTAACTTATGGTCATACACGTAACTTTTGCCTAAAAACTTATATGGAAGGTCTGAGTACACTGGCTGAAGAATTAGAGAACACCATTGTGCACACAGGAAACATAGTCAGACCAAAGTGCAAAATTGCATTGGTGGCCATGTTAACATTTTGTTTGATTAAAAGAAAACTTGACCACCAAAAATTCTGAATTTTTTCACAGAAACTGCCATCACCTCATTGACATGCTGACCAAGTTTTGTTAAAATCACATACCTCCAGCTCTTTTTAAATGTCCCCATGTGAGATGCCCATCAATGTTTACAAAAATATCCATGTATTCATGTGCCCACATAGCCAATTCTCATAAATCCCTCCGCCTTTTAAACTCTAAAAAATGCACTATTTCACAGCCAATACTAGCTTCTACAAAGTTACAAACAAACCCGTGAATATGCCTGCTCAATTGACAATTTTACTTACGTCACATCATATGAATTGCTTAATTTCACATATCACAATTTAATATGCCCTAAATTCGTGTGAAAGAATAAACAGGAAGCCCAACTGTGGTATGACCCTTACAGGGTTAACTAGGGGGTTCACCCTACAGTTACATTTCCCGTTGGTGGCCATGTTAACGTTTTGCATGATTATAAAAATTTCTAAAAGTTTTTTTACCAGCCGCTGTCATCATCCCACTGACATGCTGGGCGAGGTTTAAAAATTAAACATTTCTAACTCTTGTAATATGCCTGTATGTGCGATATCCCTCAATGTTTACCAATATTGGCACAAATTACGGCGCACATGTGTCTAGTGGCCAAAACAATCACAAATATCCTTCCGACTATTAAAATCATCTAAAAATCCGCCATTTCACTCTCAACAGCTTCCACCAGCAAACCTGGCAATGACCCCAATCATTGCCATTGGGCCAATGTCCCTGCTCAAATGCACTAAAGTCAGATCGCATGATTTTATTAAAACTTTCTATATCCAAACTTACTATGCCCTACATTCGTAACACACCAGGAAGTCTAACTCAGGCATGACCCCTAGGATCTCTTGGGGAGTCTTTCGTGAACGCAGCTTTAATGCGAGCGATGATAGGGTATTCTAGTATATTCAACAACGTTCTTTCGTACCAGAGTACCAAAAACGTTAACTTATACTGATATAATACATAGAATTACCTTCTCCAAAGACCGCTGTGGCGACCGAAATGAAAAGTATTAATAAAGTATCGGCGTACATACTCAATCCGGCAACACAAAATCCACGTTAGCGAAAACGCCGAAGTTACCTACAAAAATGATTTGGAATCACAATAGCCAGGATGGCATGACAAGATCGGTGGACATGAGCAATGTGTTGTCAGTACCGGGTAACAAAGTATATAACGATTAGAAAAATACATGGACTAAGTTTGAAAGGCTAGCTAGTAGTCTTGCAAACTCCTGTTATTTGTAAGTGTAAGTACATCAATTATTTGAGCATAGCGAACATTATTATTCGTAGATGTCAAGAATAATAACTTTTATGTGGATAGGGGAAGGCAGCGTTAGTTGAGTCACGGCACTGGGTTAGTTGAGCCACACACGTTTCCCAGGAAACTACAACAGCGACAGTTACTTGGTACCACCCAGTAATTGCACATGTTACCAGGACACGATTGACGTAAATAAGTGCCATTTGTCACAACGGTCAGAAAATGTGAGTTAACAGTATGATTTTTGATGTTTTTCGAAACTTTTTGTGATTAATGTATGCTGGTGTATAAACTATCAACACATGTGATCAGACTTTATTGTCTGTGCACTTACAAATGGCTTAGCTATGCACAGGGAAGACACTTATTTACATCACTTCGCGCATTAATGAGAAGATAATTAAAAAAGTTTAATTGTCGAAACGGGGCTAGTTGAGCCACCCAAGGGCAAGGGAAGGTTAGTTGAGCCACCCAAGACCCAAGGGAGGGTTAGTTGAGCCACCCAAGGGCAAGGGAGGGTTAGTTGAGCAGCGGTTAAAGAACGAAGACGTGTGTTTTCTACCCCAAAATACATCATGGAATTATTTTTTTCCGAACAAATTGGGACATCAGATAGCTGCAATGCAACATATTAGCAGTTAGTTACATTAGTTGCTGTTGGCCTATAAATCTATATTAATTAAGTATATCGATTTATTAATTATGCAAGAGACGTGTTGTGTCCATTGGGTAGATGTTGGTTGAGTTGTTATGAAATGTTAGTACAAGGCCTACGTAAATTATACAAATAAAGCATTTACCCAACTCACGATACACTGTGGCTCAACTTACCCCACACCAAGTGTTAGTTTAGCCAGCTTAATTACCAACCCTATTTGAATCAGTTACATATCATTTTCTGTACATACTAGACATATTATCTTGGTACAAAACAATCTACTACTACTAATAGTTTATGTGGGTAAAAACAATTTTGACATATGAATATGATCGTGCCCTAGATATCAAAAAGAATAAAAAATGGCTCAACTAACACTGCCTTCCCCTACACATGTTGAATATTTTTTACAGTTGGACATCGCGTCCTCTTCACATCAGAGATAATTCAGTTCGAAGATTATATGATTGCGCATGAATAGTAAAATAGAGGAAAATTGCATGCACTAAATGCTAAATTAGAATACGTAATTACGAACCACATCAATAATTTGAAGAAGAAGGATAAGTATAGGTCTATATAATGACGTGTTTTAATATACATGGATCGAGCTGTTTGAACGTTATTTGAAACCTACGCTCAACGCATTAATCAGTTATGATTAATTGTAATAATAGGGCCTAGGCAGATTTGTTTGGAACGTTCGCTCACAAACGTTCACTTGTACATACCTCTGTTTTATCCAGTTATCGCAAATAACCTAGGTAAATGATATTACCTATCAAGCGCATGATACATCAATTTGTTGTTGTTGTTTTTCTTCTTTTTATCCTCCGAGTCGTAACATATCCGTCGTTTTTGGGAGTTTTTTGTTCTGGCGATTGTAATTCTTGTTCTGGCGATTGTAATTCTGTTTTTGGTTAGTTCAGTGGTGCGATCAGGTAGCACTAAATTTGCACTTACATTTTACTATTTATATTTATTATGAGCTCCGTTGTGGCTCCATTTGAATCTATCTCAATGTGAGTGTTACACAGCACATTTAATTTACGTCAGATTATACGTTTAAACTTCCCAGTTGCGTTCGTATTTACTCCCCTGGCATAGACACCCGGTAGAATGGGCCAACAAGTTAGTGCACACACTTCTCACGTACAGATGTGAATCGGATTTGCAACTTATACCAATTTTGAATTGGTATGCTTCGTGAACTGCTACGGTGTTCTGTTCACGATCATGCTGATGATGATGATAATATATTCACCAAATACAAACACGCGTGGTGTCAACACAGAGAGAGAAACACGCGTGGTGTCAACACAGAGAGAAACATGCGGGGTGTCAACACAGAGAGAAACTGAGGGTGGGTCACTGGAGAATAAGTAATTCCTTATCAAGCGACTCAACATATACACACTTACAGTATGCCTAATTGGATCTGTATTTTGGCGCTTGATGAACAATCAACACCTAATACACATAAAGGTTTACCATGCTTAACATCAGTCAACCACTGAGGATATGGAAATTACTTTAAACGAAATTATACCAGTTTTCCAAGATAGTTGAATGTCTGGACGTGTTCAACTTCTCCCACTCTCAAAGGCCGCTTCTGTTGACATATCTGCTTCCACGCAACCATTATCACGTATAGCTGCTATATTTATTCACTAGGGTATGGTTATAGTATACATTATACGCTTTTTTGTTTAGTTTATCACTGTTTTGTTGGTAATACTGATGTCACGAAGACAACTGTAAACCATTCCATATCTTTCCTGTCGGAGTTCGTATTTAGAGTATGGAGGTGCATCAAATGAGTGGCATATTTAGTAGGGCAATGATCCATGCCATTAGCGGGGCATTGGGTCACGCCATTAGAGGGGCATTGGGCCACGCCATTAGAGGGGCATTGGGCCACGCCATTATGAGGGCTTTGGGCCATGCCATTAGGAGGGCATTGGGCCATGCCACTAGGGGGGGCATTGGGCCACGCCATTAGGAGGGCATTAGTAAGTTGTTGTGCTGCTACATAGTAGCATGGTCAAATAATGGGTGACTAAGCGTGTCCCCCTTTGACATTCCCCTTTTCGAGATCAAAATATACGCTACAGTACTCAAGGCAACAATCCGGATTCCGGAACAAACCACACATATTATTCCCAATATATATATATATATATATATATATATATATATATATATATATATATATATATATATATACACACCAAAAAACGACACACTCATGTTAACAGCATTTATAATGCAGTTCGCGTGATTCACAATATGGCGGAACAAATAGATGATATGCAAGCTGTTCAAATATATATATATATATATATATATATATATATATATATATATATATATATATATATATATATATATATATATATATATATATATATATATATATATATATATATATATATATATATATATATGCAAGATAAATACGGTGTGCGTGGAACGGCACTAGCTTGGTTCCGGACACACATGGAAGACCGCACCTATCGCGTCCAGATTGACTCAACAACATCAGAGCATATTCCTCTACAGTGTGGTGTACCACAGGGCTCGGTCCTTGGGCCAGTTATATTTACTCTGTACACCACGCCAATGCAGCGCATATTCAGAAGACATGGAGTACACTACCACAAATATGCGGATGACATTCAACTATATGCATCCTACAATCCAAGGGCGACCAAGCAGAAACAGTGAGGCAACTCACAGACTGTATTAGGGAAGTTAGACGATGGATGACTCTTCGTATGCTAAAGTTAAATGATGACAAAATTGTGATGATTATTTTTATATCAAAACATCATCTCAAGTTATATGGAGTTTGCTCTCTGACCATTGGAGCTGACATCATTTCACCAGTAGACTGCGTACGAAATTTGGGAGTTCATATGGATCAACATCTGACGATGACACATCATGTGACAGCTGTGTGTGCTGCTTGTAATTATCATCTATACAGACTATCATCAATACGTCACTATCTCACAACAGAAGCCACCAAAAGTGCTATAAACGCACTTGTGACCTCTCGCCTAGATTACTGTAATTCGCTCTTGGTTAACCTTCCGGCATCACAGATACTTCGACTGCAACGAGTACAGAACAATGCTGCTAGACTAATTACGCGCACCAGTAGGCACGACCACATAACACCAGCCTTAAGGGGTCTACACTGGCTGCCGGTAGCAAGTCGAATACATTTCAAGGTGCTAGTGTTGGCGGACAGATGTGTCAATGGTTTGCCGCCGACTTACTTGGCCGAACCTTTACACATCCGAACTCCTGATGGGCGTCTACGCAAGGACTTTGCGCCAACACTGCACCAATGCATCACTAAGAAGAGCATTGGTGAATCTGCATTTGGAACAACAGCGCCTCGACTTTGGAATTAATGTGTTTATAGTTAAATAGTATTTTATACCATGTGAATAGTATTTTATACCATGTACAGCGGCATTGATCCATATAGTGGGAATTAGCGCTTTTAAAAATGCTGTATTAATATATATATATATATATATATATATATATATATATATATATATATATATATATATATATATATATATATATATATATATATATGCGCCAGTTTCGCATATGTGTGTGTGTGTGTGTGTGTGTGGGTGGGTGGGTGGGAGGGTGGGTGGGTGGGTGGGTGGGTGTGTGTTTGTGTGTGTGTGTGTGTGTGTGTGTGTGTGTGTGTGTGTGTGTGTGTGTGGGTGGGTGGGTGGGTGGGTGGGTGGGTGGGTGGGTGGGAGGGTGGGTGGGTGTGTGGGTGTGTGTTTGTGTGGGGGGGGGGTGTGGGTGAAATATGAAGGAACATGCATACAAAGTCAAACATTACTTTATAGTATAGATATTCACGGGTTCAATGTAAATAGCAAGTGGTGAAAATTACACCAGTGACAGTTCGACAGCTCAAAATATGTCATTTAAAAACATCTGACACCTCTAAAATTGTGTGGCAGATTTACAAAAACGTTGGTGTATTACGCAAGTGTGTTGATACGTGAGCGGTCAGCAACTGTCCATTAACATCATGTGAAAAGTCTTAAAACATCACCTCTAGATATACATCTTCAATGCAAAAGTCCTTTAAACACGTAATAATGACTTCACACTTTATCGCGGATTCTTTACCGTTATGTTGTCTTACAATCGTACATTGTGAAATCTTGTTAAAAGATTGCATCAGTTTCCTTCTCTATCGCATTTGGGAGACCGGCGTTAACTCTGTCGGACTTCTCTGTGTGAATGCTTAGGATTCGTCAACACAATATTATTCAGTATTACATTTCTTAATCTTGACGTATCGTTTTGTTGATGGATGTAGCAGTTGATTGAATACGTGACAACTATATTATTCAGTGTCGAGTTGAACAACGCACTGTGATTTTAATCATTGCTTTGAATGGCTACGCTTGTGTTCAGGACTGGGTTCAGTCGTTGTAACCCCGGTCTGATGCCGTACGGTCGCAGGTGGTAGACCAGGAACTCCATCTCGTACATACGCCGTAGAGGGATGTTGTGAAACGACACGCTGTAGTCGCTCATAGAGGTGATGCCCTGAAACGACATCAGCACATGGTGAAACACAATCATCGTTCCGTCGAATACTGAATATCTTGATCGATACTCTGCAACAAAAGGCAAAATGCACCAACAACGGTGCGTAACGTGGTTGTTATGTATATATCTATGGGACAACACATCAGTCCAACTGTCGGGCGACTTATGTCTAATTCCATAACATCGGGCAGATAAGTAAGTATCGTGATGACCAATATGCAGAGCAACTGATTCGTGCTCTAGTCCATAGTCACATTGACTACTGTAATGCTCTAATGACTGAAAGCAAGGGTAGTCCAGATCTGTAAGTTCACCAGCCCACACAACGTTTTTGTTTCGACGCATGACACACATGTTGCACGCGCGGAAACATGCTCGGAAGCACGAACGCACGCGCAGTATCACAGTTATCATCCGCAATGGCAACTCCTTTAAACACCGATTTACAACGCGAACACACTTGCCGCTAAATGAAAGAACAAGGGAATAAAATGGAAAAATATAATTGTTCTCTTACGCAGACAAATCGGTGTTACGGAACTGCTCAACGAGCTCCAATTTATGTTCTTTCTCACCAACCATCAATGAGACCTTTATTGGAATAAGATGCAGACATTCTAAAACTATATGAGCGTGTCATGACACCCTAGCAGTGTCCACGCACGAACGCACGCACCCCCCCCCCCACACACACACACGCAAACACGCACACACCCGCACAAACACACACACACACACACACACACACACACACACACACACACACACACACACACACACACACACACACACACACACACACACACACACACACACACACACACACCAATGTATCTTGTGGGCTGACTACTTCCTCACTAACCTCCGACCCTCCGTGGTGATTTGAAGGCATGAACCACTGCTGGAATTTTCCGGTGGCGCGATTGACTGGCGGCCGATAGTGGAACCTGTCTCTTCCGAGCTCGTCACGACTGTCTCCCGCACGAACTCCGAGCAAGCTCAAGCAATCTGCCATCGACAGATCCTCGTTGTCTTTCACGCACGCACCCGTCCGCCGCTTGCCGAACGTCTGCAGCGCTTTCTTGCTGAGAACGTAACTTGTCCCGCCTCTGAAGTAGTGACGTCCACTCGCCGTACGACGATCCCCGAAGTACACCGACCGGGAGCTGTCGTAGGGCGCCAGCAGATACCGCAGGTTCTCGACGACGACATACGTACCGTCGTCTGCGTTGAGGAACCAATCGGCGTCGTCCACGTGGTGTTCGTAGATGTAGTCGAAGGCTGTCATTGTCTTCTCTCTCATCGGCTGCACGTCGAGGACAGCAAGGGGGCCTGTGAAATGCGGATCCGGAGCCTCGCTCATGAATATCATCTTATTGCATCGCTTCGTCCACATTCGCAGCACGACAGCTTCTTTACTTTTTCTGGTTGCAGGTGACGTCATCACCCAGCAGAGTACCCGGATGTTCCGAAGAAGTTTCTCTGCTAATATGTTGTCATCTGCGGGAACAATGCGTATATAGTATCAGTTTAAATTTTATGACAACGTCTTTTGTCATTGACGTTTCGTGTATTACAATCTGCAATTACTTTCACATACTACGGTTAGACAATAGAAACACCCATACTCACGTACACACAACAATGCGCGCGCGCGCGCACGCACGCACGCACGCACTCACGCACACGCACGCATACACCACCACACCAACCAGAGACGTTAATGTATTATCTATCGTATTTTTCGGTGAACCAACACATGTTGTAATAAGACTGTAGTAAACGTAAAATGATACAGACAACTGACGCCAGAAGATGTTTTGATGTTACCTTTGTGATATATCCGGTCGTTTTGAACCGTTTCTCCGTCGATAAATCCGTCTTCGTCCACCATCATGTCTGGATAGTCTTCATTGCTCGGTGCAGCATGACGGCTCTGGACGCCAAGAGATCGATGTGACACAAGCATCGTGTCCATTATAATATACCAAACACAGCCGACAAGAAACCCAACCACGAAGTACACTAACCCTATTCGACTGATCAGTTTGGCCATTATGTATAGTGTACAGAGTCAGATGTTACAACCGAACATGCAGTAACTGGCCTACTGCACGTGACGCGCAAGATTGTTCGTTCAACAACGCGATTAACAATATTAAATATTCTAAGATTTTTGGGGGTGTCACAAGCGGAGTGTAGCCGGTATCAGAGGCTGTCGTCTTCAGATCAATAAAATAGCTCATTTAAATTGGCTTTCCGTGTTTTACACTTCCAGATCACAATACCTTTCATGAAGTCAACAATGGGATTGTTAATGCGCTGAAATAATCCAGTTATGAATTGCATTATTGTCATGTGAAAAATTAAAACTGTGGCAAAATATCCTTGTTTTTAGCGTAGCTTCAACGAAAAGACATTGGATGGTAGCATTAGCGGTTGGCGTCTGATGTAGCAAACCCGTACTGTGGTTGGTTGGTGAAACATGTTGATTGTAGGTGTAGCTAGGATATCACCAGAATTAATTTTATATTTTATCGTAATAAGATTTCAATCAACAACAGGAGGGCAAATGAGGAGGTCTAGGAAGATCCCCAAGACTGCGCCATTTGTATTTTTTTTATTCTGCATAGCACATCTTTGTTTAATTAATATCGCCAACAATGTCTTAGCAAATACTGCGAGATGTGGATTTTGTTTTTGGGTGCGTCTCTGGTACGTCCCACGAGACACGTTGGATTGACCCCCGACACACGTGCAGCTGTTGCTATCCCGTCGGGTCTCGGTGATCAATAGTCCACACCGAGAGATGCAATGAACAACGTCAGTACATTGGCAACAGCCGGTGTCAGTCTGACGTTATGACATCCGGAGTGTCAAAGATCACCCGCACCCGTGCCAGCGCGTGTGCATGTCAACAATAATGTCTGTTTAGCTTATACATCACGTCCTTTAACCAAGTCATTACTAACATTGATAACATCAGGCATCACTTGTACGCTGCCGACACGCAGGTTTATAAATCACTCTCACCGTGAGATGCATTTTAAGTGACAGTCTCACTGATATTTTGTGGATGGAAGCAAATAAGCATAAAGCATAACGAAGAAATACGTTATTATAATTATACCTAGAATACAAAAACAATGAAACCTTGCTAAAAGAGACTTCAAACTAAAAAGTGTGCAAAATTGCCTTACACTCCTCTTTTTTCATCATCACTACCCCTACTTAAACAGTTACAATTATGTATCGTGCTCTATCTATAGGCCTGCACAACATCCACCGCGCAGTCTCATGCATTTTTCAAATATACCCAGCCAGCTCAGATCATCTATCTCACATCAACTTTTTTCCTTAAATTGAGCTAAACGTGGGCAAGTGTACTTTCTGTGTAGGTGCGCCCAAAATCTGGAACGAACTCTTAACATCATCTGAAACAACCACCTACTATCTATCTACCTTCCAAAAAAAACTGAAGACATTTGAAATCGAATTTGCATTTCCACCAAACCTCGGCGCTCTGACGTTTTAACGATTTTGGTTTGTTGGGCCACTGAGCTCGAGTTCCCCAGGCTGTGTGGCTGTTGGCGCCTTAATCAATGAAACGTTCGCTGCACGAGCACGTGTTGCTAAAAAGAAACAATGGCGAGTCACTGGCGCGTGCGGTCTACACAACGTGAAACGTTCGACAACGCGAAACGAGCTGTTGTCAGTTGTGCGTTTTAAAATCCTCAGTTGTTGCTGCGTCCCTGCGCTGTGATCAAAAACCCGCCCAGGAGTTTAAATGGAGAGTAAGTGAATAAGATGACACACAGCCATAGGCGTAGAGTCAGAATTAACCAGATTTAACAAGATTGCCCAGATGACAATTAGGCCGTGTTCACATCAAATTTTCAGCCGAATTATGATGCGGATCAACTGTGTTCATATACACCGAGTTAAGCCGGATTAAACCGCCAACCGAATTAGTGCACCAGAGGGCGTGGTGTGCGGGTCATATGCACTCATACAGTCGTCTGTCATGCAGCAGCGCCGCCATCGCCGAATCAAGGCAAACGGAGCGTTCACATTGGCTAATCCGCATACTAATTCGCCTGTTTTCCCGCATTATAATTCGGGTAGCTTAATGCGGATTAAGGGTGTTCACATTGTGCTACCCGAACTGGGATCCGCATCCTAATGCGTATTAAAATTGTATGTGAACACGGCCTTAAAGAATCTAGCAGCCGTTCACCTTCTTCTTCTTCCGTATACTTCCACTTCCACTATACATCAACTAGCTGGCGGAGCCGTGTCACTGGTGCTTCGTTGACTGCCAGGATGTCCTCGTCGCATACGGGCGGGCGTGCTGGGCATTCCAGTAGGTGGTCGGCAGTCTGGGGGTATCATCGCAGGCACACACGGGGTCATCTCTGTATCCAAGTTGGTGCATTTTAGCGCTGAATCTGCCTGCACCAGATCGAATTCTGTTTAGTTTACATGAGAGGGGATGCTCCAACCTGTACCAAGGAGGGTGATTATATGGCGTGTCGGTGAAGCCTTTGAGACGGGTGTCTTGGTCTTCACAAGTTGTTTTCTGCCGTCGTATTTGAGGAGGGAGTATCCCTGTGGGGGTGTACATGACACATCTCAGTGGGGGTGTACATGACACATCTCAGTGGGGGTGTACATGATACATATCAGTGGGGGTGTACATCACACATATCAGTGGGAGTGTACATGACACATCTCAGTGGGAGTGTACATCACACATATCAGTGGGAGTGTACATGACACATCTCAGTGGGAGTGTACATCACACATCAGTGGGAGTGTACATGACACATCTCAGTGGGAGTGTACATGACACATCTCAGTGGGAGTGTACATCACACATATCAGTGGGAGTGTACATCACACATCTCAGTGGGGGTGTACATGACACATATCAGTGGGGGTGTACATCACACATATCAGTGGGAGTGTACATGACACATCTCAGTGGGAGTGTACATCACACATATCAGTGGGAGTGTACATGACACATCTAAGTGGGAGTGTACATCACACATATCAGTACATGACACATATCAGTGGGAGTGTACATGACACATCTCAGTGGGAGTGTACATGACACATCTCAGTGGGAGTGTACATCACACATCTCAGTGGGGTGTACATCACACATCTCAGTGGGAGTGTACATCACACATATCAGTGGGAGTGTACATCACACATCTCAGTGGGAGTGTACATCACACATATCAGTACATGAAACATATCAGTGGGAGTGTACATGACACATCTCAGTGGGAGTGTACATTACACATCTCAGTGGGAGTGTACATCACACATCTCAGTGGGGTGTACATCACACATATCAGTGGGAGTGTACATCACACATCTCAGTGGGAGTGTACATCACACATCTCGTTGGAGTGTACATCACACATATCAGTACATCACACATATCAGTGGGAGTGTACATGACACATCTCAGTGGGAGTGTACATGACACATCTCAGTGGGAGTGTACATCACACATCTCAGTGGGAGTGTACATCACACATCTCAGTGGGGTGTACATCACACATCTCAGTGGGAGTGTACATCACACATATCAGTGGGGGTGTACATCATACATCTCAGTGGGAGTGTACATCACACATCTCAGTGGTAGTGCACATCACACATCTCAGTGGGAGTGTACATCACACATATCACTACATGACACATATCAGTGGGAGTGTACATCACACATCTCAGTGGGGTGTACATCACACATCTCAGTGGGAGTGTACATCACACATATCAGTGGGGGTGTACATCATACATCTCAGTGGGAGTGTACATCACACATCTCAGTGGGAGTGTACATCACACATCTCAGTGGGAGTGTACATCACATATCTCAATGGGAGTGTACATCACACATCTCAGTGGTAGTGTACATCACACATCTCAGTGGGGGTGTACATCACACATCTCAGTGGGAGTGTACATCACATCTCAGTGGGGGTGTACATCACACATCTCAGTGGGAGTGTACATCACATATCTCAATGGGAGTGTACATCACACATCTCAGTGGTAGTGTACATCACATCTCAGTGGGGGTGTACATCACACATCTCAGTGGGGGTGTACATCACACATCTCAGTGGGGGTGTACATCACACATCTCAGTGGGAGTGTACATCACACATCTCAGTGGGAGTGTACATCACACATATCAGTACATGACACATCTCAGTGGGAGTGTACATCACACATCTCAGTGGGGGTGTACGTCACACATCTCAGTGGGGTGTACATCACACATCTCAGTGGGGGTGTACATCACACATCTCAGTGGGGGTGTACATCACACATCTCAGTGGTAGTGTACATCACACATCTCAGTGGGGGTGTACATCCCACATCTCAGTGGGGGTGTACATCACACATCTCAGTGGGAGTGTACATCACATATCTCAGTGGGAGTGTACATCACACATCTCAGTGGTAGTGTACATCACACATCTCAGTGGGGGTGTACATCACACATCTCAGTGGGAGTGTACATCACATCTCAGTGGGGGTGTACATCACACATCTCAGTGGGAGTGTACATCACATATCTCAGTGGGAGTGTACATCACACATCTCAGTGGGGTGTACATCACACATCTCAGTGGGAGTGTACATCACACATATCAGTGGGGGTGTACATCATACATCTCAGTGGGAGTGTACATCACACATCTCAGTGGGAGTGTACATCACACATCTCAATGGGAGTGTACATCACACATATCAGTACATGACACATCTCAGTGGGAGTGTACATCACACATCTCAGTGGGGGTGTACGTCACACATCTCAGTGGGAGTGTACATCACACATCTCAGTGGTAGTGTACATCACACATCTCAGTGGGAGTGTACATCACACATCTCAGTGGGGGTGTACATCACACATCTCAGTGGGGGTGTACATCACACATCTCAGTGGGAGTGTACATCACACATCTCAGTGGGAGTGTACATCACACATCTCAGTGGGGTGTACATCACACATCTCAGTGGGAGTGTACATCACACATCTCAGTGGGAGTGTACATCACACATCTCAGTGGGAGTGTACATCACACATCTCAGTGGGGGTGTACATCACACATCTCAGTGGGAGTGTACATCACACATCTCAGTGGGGGTGTACATCACACATCTCAGTGGGAGTGTACATCACACATCTCAGTGGGAGTGTACATCACACATCTCAGTGGGGGTGTACATCACACATCTCAGTGGGAGTGTACATCACACATCTCAGTGGGAGTGTACATCACACATCTCAGTGGGAGTGTACATCACACATCTCAGTGGGAGTGTACATCACACATCTCAGTGGGAGTGTACATCACACATCTCAGTGGGGGTGTACATCACACATCTCAGTGGGGGTGTACATCACACATCTCAGTGGGGGTGTACATCACACATATCAGTGGGAGTGTACATCACACATCTCAGTGGGAGTGTACATCACACATCTCAATGGGAGTGTACATCACACATCTCAGTGGGGTGTACATCACACATCTCAGTGGGGGTGTACATCACACATCTCAGTGGGGGTGTACATCACACATCTCAGTGGTAGTGTACATCACACATCTCAGTGGGGGTGTACATCCCACATCTCAGTGGGGGTGTACATCACACATCTCAGTGGGAGTGTACATCACATATCCCAGTGGGAGTGTACATCACACATCTCAGTGGTAGTGTACATCACACATCTCAGTGGGGGTGTACATCACACATCTCAGTGGGAGTGTACATCACATCTCAGTGGGGGTGTACATCACACATCTCAGTGGGAGTGTACATCACATATCTCAGTGGGAGTGTACATCACACATCTCAGTGGTAGTGTACATCACATCTCAGTGGGGGTGTACATCACACATCTCAGTGGGGGTGTACATCACACATCTCAGTGGGGGTGTACATCACACATCTCAGTGGGGGTGTACATCACACATCTCAGTGGGAGTGTACATCACACATCTCATTGGGGGTGTACATCATACATCTCAGTGGGAGTGTACATCACACATCTCAGTGGGAGTGTACATCACACATCTCAGTGGGAGTGTACATCACACATCTCAGTGGGGGTGTACATCACACATCTCAGTGGGGGTGTACATCACACATCTCAGTGGGGGTGTACATCACACATCTCAGTGGGAGTGTACATCACACATATCAGTGGGGGTGTACATCATACATCTCAGTGGGAGTGTACATCACACATCTCAGTGGGGGTGTACATCATACATCTCAGTGGGAGTGTACATCACACATCTCAGTGGGGGTGTACATCACACATCTCAGTGGGAGTGTACATCATACATAGCAGTGGTAGTGTACATCACACATCTCAGTGGGGGTGTACATCATACATCTCAGTGGAGTGTACATCACACATCTCAGTGGGAGTGTACATCACACATCTCAGTGGGGGTGTACATCACACATCTCAGTGGGGGTGTACATCACACATCTCAGTGGGAGTGTACATCACACATCTCAGTGGGGGTGTACATCACACATCTCAGTGGGAGTGTACATCATACATCTCAGTGGTAGTGTACATCACACATCTCAGTGGGGGTGTACATCACACATCTCAGTGGGAGTGTACATCATACATCTCAGTGGGGGTGTACATCACACATCTCAGTGGGAGTGTACATCATACATCTCAGTGGTAGTGTACATCACACATCTCAGGGGGGTGTACATCATACATCTCAGTGGGAGTGTACATCACACATCTCAGTGGGGGTGTACATCACACATCTCAGTGGGGGTGTACATCACATATCTCAGTGGGAGTGTACATCACATATCTCAGTGGGAGTGTACATCACACATCTCAGTGGGAGTGTACATCACACATCTCAGTGGGAGTGTACATCACACATCTCAGTGGGGGTGTACATCACACATCTCAGTGGGGGTGTACATCACACATCTCAGTGGGGGTGTACATCACACATCTCAGTGGGGGTGTACATCACACATATCAGTGGGAGTGTACATCACACATCTCAGTGGGAGTGTACATCACACATCTCAATGGGAGTGTACATCACACATCTCAGTGGGGTGTACATCACACATCTCAGTGGGGGTGTACATCACACATCTCAGTGGGGGTGTACATCACACATCTCAGTGGTAGTGTACATCACACATCTCAGTGGGGGTGTACATCCCACATCTCAGTGGGGGTGTACATCACACATCTCAGTGGGAGTGTACATCACATATCCCAGTGGGAGTGTACATCACACATCTCAGTGGTAGTGTACATCACACATCTCAGTGGGGGTGTACATCACACATCTCAGTGGGAGTGTACATCACATCTCAGTGGGGGTGTACATCACACATCTCAGTGGGAGTGTACATCACATATCTCAGTGGGAGTGTACATCACACATCTCAGTGGTAGTGTACATCACATCTCAGTGGGGGTGTACATCACACATCTCAGTGGGGGTGTACATCACACATCTCAGTGGGGGCGTACATCACACATCTCAGTGGGGGTGTACATCACACATCTCAGTGGGAGTGTACATCACACATCTCAGTGGGGGTGTACATCATACATCTCAGTGGGAGTGTACATCACACATCTCAGTGGGAGTGTACATCACACATCTCAGTGGGGGTGTACATCACACATCTCAGTGGGGGTGTACATCACACATCTCAGTGGGGGTGTACATCACACATCTCAGTGGGAGTGTACATCACACATATCAGTGGGGGTGTACATCATACATCTCAGTGGGAGTGTACATCACACATCTCAGTGGGGGTGTACATCATACATCTCAGTGGGAGTGTACATCACACATCTCAGTGGGGGTGTACATCACACATCTCAGTGGGAGTGTACATCATACATAGCAGTGGTAGTGTACATCACACATCTCAGTGGGGGTGTACATCATACATCTCAGTGGAGTGTACATCACACATCTCAGTGGGAGTGTACATCACACATCTCAGTGGGGGTGTACATCACACATCTCAGTGGGGGTGTACATCACACATCTCAGTGGGAGTGTACATCACACATCTCAGTGGGGGTGTACATCACACATCTCAGTGGGAGTGTACATCATACATCTCAGTGGTAGTGTACATCACACATCTCAGTGGGGGTGTACATCACACATCTCAGTGGGAGTGTACATCACACATCTCAGTGGGGGTGTACATCACACATCTCAGTGGGAGTGTACATCGTACATCTCAGTGGTAGTGTACATCACACATCTCAGGGGGGTGTACATCATACATCTCAGTGGGAGTGTACATCACACATCTCAGTGGGGGTGTACATCACACATCTCAGTGGGGGTGTACATCACATATCTCAGTGGGAGTGTACATCACATATCTCAGTGGGAGTGTACATCACACATCTCAGTGGGAGTGTACATCACACATCTCAGTGGGGGTGTACATCACACATCTCAGTGGGAGTGTATATCACACATCTCAGTGGGAGTGTACATCACACATCTCAGTGGGAGTGTACATCACACATCTCAGTGGGAGTGTACATCACACATCTCAGTGGGAGTGTACATCACACATCTCAGTGGGAGTGTACATCACACATCTCAGTGGGAGTGTACATCACATCTCAGTGGGAGTGTACATCACACACCTCAGTGGGAGTGTACATCACACATCTTAGTGGGAGTGTACATCACACATCTCAGTGGGAGTGTACATCACACATCTCAGTGGGAGTGTATATCACACATCTCAGTGGGAGTGTACATCACACATCTCAGTGGGAGTGTACATCACACATCTCAGTGGGAGTGTACATCACACATCTCAGTGGGAGTGTACATCACACATCTCAGTGGGAGTGTATATCACACATCTCAGTGGGAGTGTACATCACACATCTCAGTGGGAGTGTACATCACACATCTCAGTGGGAGTGTACATCACACATCTCAGTGGGAGTGTACATCACACATCTCAGTGGGAGTGTACATCACACATCTCAGTGGGAGTGTACATCACACATCTCAGTGGGGGTGTACATCACACATCTCAGTGGGAGTGTACATCACACATCTCAGTGGGAGTGTACATCACATCTCAGTGGGAGTGTACATCACACATCTCAGTGGGGGTGTACATCACACATCTCAGTGGGAGTGTACATCACACATCTCAGTGGGAGTGTACATCACACATCTCAGTGGGGGTGTACATCACACATCCAGTAATGGTTCGCATTGATGAATTTAGGGGCAGTATTTAATTTGTTGGTGTGGTTGCTACGTCCCACGGCCTGACAACAGTATTCTGCAGGTGCGTATGCAAGTGCAATAGTTGATGTTCTGAGAGTCGTAAAGTCAGGTCGTGCCTGCCAGACGCCTTATCGACCCAACACGTGAGTTCACCGTCTTAGTAGCTTTCACTAGGTGGTCTTTATACGTGAGACTTCTGTCAAGGGTTACAAGGTTGTTGGTGAAGGGAAGCATGTTACCGTTCAGTGAGATATTCAGTTTCTTATGTGTCATGGCATTATGTCGGGATGCAGTTGTTTCGGCTTGGCTTAGTCTTAGTCTCCATTGATGTAGGTAGGAGGCAATTGTGTGCCTGTCCTCTGTTAAAGATGATTCTATGTGAGGAGTAGATCTTCGGGACACCGACAGAGCAAGGTCACCAGCATACGGCATACTTGGTGGCTGTGGTGGGTGGCATATCTGACACATAGATGTTGAAGAGGGTTTATCAAAGGACAGAGCCCTGCGGGACACCGTTTCTAAGGCGTTTTAGCCGTCCATGATAAACCAGCAATACAATTTTACAGATAATTTAAGACTTATGTTGCGGCTTAGCGCCATGGTGAGTGTTTTATTTGCCTACACTCACTGGCAATGCAAAATTAGCGTAATATGACATTGCCATTGTGTCAGATATACGCTGTGTTGTGCGCTCGCCATGTTGGCTAGCCATACGTCACAGTTGGGAGATACTTTGCGAGTTCTGACGTAACGTAATGGATCTCTTGCAAGTTAACTTCGTTTAAAAGTCATTTTTCATTGGCCAACGAGACACATGGTGTCCACGAACCAATGAATGGCTTCGATTATGATGACGTAATGTCGTTGCTATAGCAAACGTTAGACGTTGTAGATGTCAGTTCAGCGCGATACCTCGGCCTGAAAAGACGTTCAAACGAAAAGCTGCTAAAGTCACGTGACTGTGCTACAATCAGCAAGAAGACACGTATACTGACATCGGGACAATGTGCCCGTGGACCGCTGTGTGGATACGCTGATGCTGTTATCGTCTCAACAACTATGACGGGGAGGAAATTATGCTTCCGACTCGCCACTAACGCCGAATCCGGCCGATTCCGTCGCTGCTGTCACCTCCAGCAGGATCACGAGAGCTCGAGGTCGGAATCGCTTGCACCGTGTCCGGCTGATGTGCTCGCTGTCCTAGTCGCGCCTTCATCACAAACGTTACCGCAGAGTTAGAACAATTCGGCCCGCTACATCACTGACTTGGTAAGCCAACATTTTACAAATTGCGTGGAATAACTTTCCTGGTTCTTCGGGTTCTAGATAGATCTACTTTGCTTTGCATTGTTCCTCACCGTTTATTGTTGCGAGAACGTGGCTTGTACGCATAGGTTGTGTTTTAAAAATTATTAAATATGTCCACCTTCCAGGTGTCGCTACCGTCGTCTCTGCGTCGTCTGTCGTTTTCGTTCGCAACCACTGCCTTCGTCGGTCGAGCCAATCGCTATTGCCGACCGCGGCTCCGTCTCTATCGCTGCTGATGTCTCCGTCGAATTCGGCCATCTGACGCTCCGTCTCGATCGCTGGCGCTGCTGTCGTCTCCGTCGCTCCGTCTTGATCACTGCTGTCGTCTCCGTCGCAATCGGCCGTCTGTCACTCTGTCGCTCCATCCCAATTGCTGCTGCTGTCTCAGACCGAATTGGTCGCCGCCACCTCCAGCCACTCTACAGTCGCTACCGCCGTATCCGGTTCCGTTGCATCCGCCGTCACACCCGCTGTCGTTGTCTGCATCACCATCTCTATCCGAACTCTACCTCGACGCGTTGGTACTAAGGTTCGATTTTACGTATACAGTAACACCTAAACACAGGTTTTACTGTTTTTGATTTTTGTGACGAGGAGGTTACTCCGGGGGACCGTGGTAATCTCTGGTGAGATACAGGCGATCGGCCCTGCGACCTGCACGGCTGTACGGGCGTGCGGCCGATTGCGGGCCTGTTGTCTATCCAGACTGTGGTGATTGTGGTGGATTGGACGAAATGTTGCTTGTCTGTGAGTCTTTCTGTGTATGTTCTGTGTCTGTTCTGTGTCTTGTTCGTTTTGCGGAAGATGTCTGAAGTCAGCGAAACGTCTGCATGTGATGCCAACCAGCAGTCAAAGGAACGGTCAACATCACAGGAAAATTCGGACATTAATTCCTTCCGGAAGCTTTCCGTGCACATGCGCAACATTCGATTGCGGAACGCCTCAGTTGAAAATGCCCCAACGTTGACATTGTTTCAACAGTGTGTCACGAGGACTATTGTCATTGATTGTTCTCGTATCTTATTTGTTCGCCCAATTAATAAAGTCTATGCTTTGTTGACCGTAAATAACTTTTCTGTTGTAACTTTTATAGTTAAGTTTCTTTCACTGATCAAAGTATTTCTACGAGATAAACACAATTTCATGCTCGCTCAAACTACAGCCCCGACATATAGTGCGCATAAACTTAACGCTAAACATCTTTATATATTAGTTTCATATCCCAATGCAAATACAACATTAACATAACAACCGGAACATGGCCCGTGCGTAGCATTACGGGAAATGACGAAATGAATAATAACGGAAGCAGTCATATAGGCGGACACGACGAAGCTGAAATTGTTATTGGGAAAGGTGTATCGAAACATTTTTAACGCAGAGGTTCCCACAGTGCATCGCGCGGCTCACCATAACCTTCACAAAGTCACCATCTGTTCTTCCTCGTTGTTCTCTTTATCCACCTGTCCTCCTCCTCTGCCTTTTGAACACCCCTCTTTATGCAGTCCTCCCATCTCAGTAACGGTCTTCCCTTTTTTCCAACGGCGTCTGCTCTCTCTCTCTCTCTCTCTCTCTCTCTCTCTCTCTCTCTCTCTCTCTCTCTCTCTCTCTCTCTCTCTCTCTCTCTCGCTCTCTCTCTCTCTATCTCTCTCTCTCCCTCCCTCTCTCTCTCTCTCTCTCTCTCCCTCTCTCTCTCTCTCTCTCTCTCTCTCCCTCTCTCTCTCTCTCTCTCTCTCTCTCTCTCTCTCTCTCTCGCAGTCGGTCCTCCTCCGTCCGCACCAAGTGACCCACCCACATTATCCTGCTTCTTACTATTCTTCCCTGAACTGCATCCCAATCTCTTCCCTCCGGTCTTTAACCCTCCGTCAATAGCGGGAAAATGCTCATTGAAGAGATATTTATCCAAGAATAGAACCCCAAAAGTTGTGACTAGTTGATTAGCACTTCGCTCACAATTTCACCAGAACAAACTTACATAGGAGCCAAAAAAGGAGGACATGGTTATTATGAAAAATAAAAATACGTTTATTAGGATTGGTGTTCCCAAACGTTCTCAGTTAAAGGCCCCCAGAATGTCCGCTTTCTATTTGACATCCCCCGCTCTGTGTTTCACATGTAAACATATGTATGTTTGCTGAGGACCCCGTAAAACTACATCGCGGCAACATGGGTCTCCGCCTCCCTAGTTTGAGAACCCCAGTATTCATAATAATATGTTTAACTACGAAAGCTATATTACTGAAGAGTACATCTACAAAAACCAACTTAGGCAGCGCAGCACTAACATGATTAATCGGTCTCGCACCTTTGTAAAAGGAATTTTTCAGGTAGATCACATATCGTATCACGCACATCGGTCTTTGCCGTTCGGTTTAATTACATTTTCAACACATTCATTTTAGTCAACTATTATGGTTATTGTAATGGTTAAGTAATTATGAACATTTCCCAGACAAATATCATACAGTGCTAATAATGAATGACGCTCCTTGCACCGACAATATACAAAACGCTCGTCGTAATAAAGATGTAGTAATAAAGATTTAGTAAAATAACGAAAAATAAAGTTATCTTTAGATCCTTAGCAATAGAACTAAGTGTGTGTGTGTGCGTGTGTGTGTGTGTGTGTTTGTGTGTGTGTGTGTGGGTGGGTGCGTGCGTGCGTGCGTGCGTGCCTGCGTGCGTGCGTGCGTGCGTGCGTGCGTGCGTGCGTGCGTGCGTGCGTGCGTGCGTGCGTGCGTGTGTGTGTTGACGCCATGTTGGCCATTCATTGTGCACGTTTAAGACTGCCTCCATGTGTCAATTCAGCAGGAACCCCTGTACCAGGCTGACGTTTGTATATGGCATGATAAGAACCCAATAGTTTTTCTTTCACACATACGCAGAACTATATCACGCAACAAACGACAAAAAAGAATAATTCGCTTCATTATTAACACATGGTTGGCCGGTTTGACATCCCACATGGGAAGTATTGTATGCATTCATAGCATTAATGATCCAGCCACAGAAGACTCCGGTGGTTTGGACACGTTTACCGTATGCCAAGAGATGATATTGCTAAGAGGCCAGACCACAGCATAAAATTTCATTGGTGGCCATGTTAACGTTTTGTCTGATTATAAAACAACGTGACCATCAAACATTCTGAAATTTTTTCACAGCAACTGCCATCATCTCATTGACATGTTGACCAAGTTTTGTCAAAATCATATATATCCAGCTCTTTTAAAACGCCCCGACGTGCGATGCCCATACATTTTTATAAAATTGAATCCCTCCGCATGTTAAACTCTCAAAACAATGCACTATTTCACAGTCAATAGCTTCTACAAACAAACCTGTGAATATGCCTGTTCAATTGCACTTACGTCACATCGTATGAATTCACAAATTACAATTTAATACGCCCAACATTCGTGAAACAATAAATAGTCAACTGTGGTCTAACCCCTTAAGCAAGCATACACGATTTTAAAGGACAGAGGAAGAGATGGAGTGGCCAGATCAGAAGTGACACTAGGCTCCCGGTGTTGACCGCAGAGCGACATGCCGTAAATAGAACAAGATGGAGGGGTAAAGCTTCACGGAGGTCACCGAGGGGTCAACATGGCCTATGCATTTACGCCAGGCATGTCACAACCCTTGACGCATTTGCTTCCTCCTCCCAGTGTCTAACGTCTAACCTATGGTCACAGTTAGGTCGTATCGAGAGTTAGTTACACAAAACGTCGCCAGGAAGTACTCGAGCGGGTTTCGCGACACTCGAACTTCGCCCGATCACATCTCAAAAAGCCAACTATAAAAGTAATGCGGTGTCATCCTGGCCTAACACAGAAAGAAAGTTAGCTGTGCGTTGAAGGTGAGTCCTTGGTGCAGCTGTAGCTCACGAACTCAGGTGATAACATTCATAGACACGCAGGTGCGCACGTGTGCATGCTCAGATAGTAGTCTTTAACGATTGCAGTATGTTTTTGCAGGCGCTAGTAGTGTTTTATTCTGTTACTCTCAGACGTACAGCAAGTCCCAGACAGGATTGTACTCATGCCACATATCCTTATGATTAGTTATAGCGTGTGTATAAAGCTGGAACGCGTCTTTCGGCTGCTGTTGAGTTTTGCAATCCATCGCTGTTCGTTACTTTTTGAAAAGATGAACTCATATTAGCAATAGTACGAATCGCATAACAAGATTGAACAAGATTGATCCATATTGCCATCCAAGATAAAAGCCCAGATGGCAAGTGGACAAGGAAGCCACTGGTAGGTATATAAAAAAATCAAACCGATCAGATGGTTATCGTAGACGACAGCACATTTGTCAAAACCAGAACTGATCACTTTGATGTCGCGCATCGATGAACGATGAATCTATCTCAAATCGTCACTGAAGAAACAGTTGTTCTGAGATGAAGTCTTATATGATGTTGCAATAGTGCATGCAGTGTTATCCAAGGTGTTCATCATTCGATTCATTTGTATCGTAACAGCCGATTGTAATCCATATAAATCACAAACTAGCTGAAGTCTGTACACACAAGTTGCTGTTGAATGTAACACAAAATACTTTTGAATAATTATATTAATAATTATAATATTATATATATATATTATCAGATGATAACATTTACAAATGTCAAAAGTACATTGTATAACAGTAAATATTGCACAAACAAAAACTGGATCCTCTAAAATCTAAGATGTCAAATAATGTATAAAATAAAATAACGATAATTAAGAAAATATTCAAGTTGATATAAATGATCACTGCAAATTAAAATTAACAAAACACAAATGGTGGCAGATATTAAGTATAAAATATGCATAATCAAATATTAAAGTGAAAAGTATCTGCAGCTTAAAAAAATTATTACTTGGTTTTAACAGTGAGCACTCGAAGGCGACCGAACATATAGGTATATACAAATACACAACAATTTTTATTCATCATAAAGTTTTCATTATCAATGCATACCTTAGAAACACTACACAACTCACACCAGTTATTACAATTTACAAATTATATAATCAGTAAAAAAAGGTATGCAGTAAAACGCAACAAAAAAAAACCCAATAAAACATAATTTTTGACATAACAAATAGTAAATACTGCTACACAAACTGCAAAAATATATATATAACAAATGCTATAAACAAAATGTGCCAGCAGTTAATTGTTGTTAAAATGTGGATTGCTCAGATTCTTCGGAAAGATTTTATATTCGCGTATTGTAGATGACGCCATATGACGCTGTCAAATCATCTTGCATTAATTTACCTTTCGTGATGTTTAACATAAAAATATTGACGGATAGACAAAAATAATACATTTATAATAACTTTTATTAACAAAGCATGCAATAAGTTAACTGCAGGAATACGGATGTCAACGGATTACGATGCGACGAAGGGTCTTTAAAATATTCGTTCACGCGAAGCCACCGACCGTAGCTTCCGAACGATAAAACAACAAATTAGCGCGCACCGGGTCATGTTGCCCACGTTTTTCTTAAAAACGGTAGCTGTGCACTGCAATAATATGCACATCAATTTAAAGCTAAGTAATTATTGTACTGTTCTTTTTTATTCATATAAAATTCTTCTTCTATTATATCTACTTTTTAACAAGTATTCGCAAAACAAAACTTACGCACCTTCGAAGATTCACAAAAGCGTCGGAATAAAATCCCGCACCCATAATGTAAAGAAGACATTCATTGGTCGATATGAAAGTAAACAAGGTCGGCCACATCATTTGCATACTGAGTATTTTGGCTTTTCCCGCGACCATGTGACGCGAGAGTCACGCCTTCGTACCAAATATGGGACACATAAAACGACGCTATTTTTGTTGCCAAAAAAAGTGACGCCATCTAGCGGAACTTTATATACCTACGGGCATTGCCATTGGCTTATCGAGAATCCAACCATGTTTCATTTATATGTAATCCGCCCTTCTTTTGTTTTTAACTCACGCTGCTAGCACTTCTGTTCCAACCTTTTATTGTCCTCTGTGAGAATGAGTACTTTCTGATATCCATATTTATTGCCAATGTTTTATCCATGCATGATAATGACTATCTGGTTGGAATTAAATATCGGTTCACCATACATCATCATACAAACCCGTTAGTGTGACATCCGGGATATTGTTCTTTGATTGACTGTGATTATTATATTCGTGTTTGAAATGGAATCTTGTTTTCGTTTTAATTCTTGTGAAATGTGGTGATAATTGATCGTTCACATTATGTGCATTGTAAATAAATGCAAAGTCAGCGTTGTAGAATATTTATGCATTAAAAGGGACACAACCTAAACATGACTTCTTAGGAAACGTATAATATAACATATAATCGACTCATATTATAATCATAGTTTTTAAGAACTACAAACAAATGTAATAATTTTTGGTATACATCACCTTTTGACGAATATTAGTTTGGTCTTAAATTACCTTTGTGTGGATTTTGCAAAGTATCGTTTTATATCTGGTGTATTGCTTTTGCTATTTGTTCCACAGAATTGTATCAACACCACGGAGCATTTTTTGCAGTGAACAGTTGAATGCTATCGAATATATCCTCTTCAACCACAACACTTCCACATACGTTTCAAGATTAATCGACGAAACACCATAAGTAATGGAAGTGAACAAGGTGGGTTTGTTATTTTTTCTTGATACACGTATTGCCGCCCAGTGCAGTTTTATGTTGGTCTTGTGACATTTTACCCCCAACTACCTCAGCTCTAAGAATGTCCACTAAACTGTTTTACGTTTGCACGTTTGATGAAATTGTCGTTGACACAGTGTGCACCCAGCAGTCTATCGCGTGACTGTTTAATGGATACATTTGAAATATTTCCCAAGAAGAAGAAGACTTATATTATGATAAATATGGTATATGTATAATAGTAAACAACAAAAATAGGGTCAGGAGACTCCTCTAAGACTTTCATATTTGTTATCGAGGAGCCACCTTGTAAACTAAAATTAAACTAAATGTGTGCGTGCGTCTAAGCATTATCGCACGATTGTTTGTGTTTGTAATTAAGGCACCTTTGTTCAATATAAGGTTGACAGGTGGTTGTCATTTTAATGTTGCATACATATATAATAAATTGGCTTTTGTTAAAAAAAGTTTACATATTTATCAAATCCCCATAGACTACCTAATCTTTGAATAATGCTGGAATGTTATTAAGTAAACATGGTAAATTATGTCTAAGGCATTTCGTATTTTAGTTTTAAAAGTATATATTTCGTTTAAACAACAACAACTGACATTTGACATTTCACATACCACTGGGTAGCTATCTTATATGTCAATCATTGTAAACAGAAACAGGGGCGAATGCGGAGATGCTACTGGTGTGATATTATATCGTAATGGTGCTAAAGGCCCGTTCACGAAAGCGATTAGTTGCCGAGTTGGTCAGGCGACACCGTGTCGCATGACAAAGCGCAGCTAAATTATGTGGGCGTTCACGCGAGCAATGTGTCTAGACAATGTAAGTTGCGAATTATTGAGGCGCCAATCGCCACTTGAGTTCTGATTAAAGATCACGACGGGTACACCTGCACTCGGTCGCGGCGGTCGTTGATTGACCACTGCTTCAAACTGTCGCCCGAGTTGGACCCAGCACAACTGTAGCCACAAATTGGCCTCGCTAATTCGTCTCGCGAGTCTGTTTACACGAGCGATTAGTTGTCCGATTGGTTTGGCGACATAGTGTCGCCCGACCAGTTGGATAACTAATCGCCTGTGTGAACGTGCCCTAGTGGTTTTTTTAATGACTTCACTATGTTGTATAACACACATTGTCCGTTTCGCCGAGTTAATTATAGCAATACATATGAACATAAAAACCCTTGGCTCGTGCATTACGATGCGTTTGGTTAAAATTCAGTTGAATGTATTTCCGAAAGTGTAATGTGTATTTTATTATGCAAATATTGGGTTTCCCACATCAAAAAAGCTAAAGGAATACCTTTTTTTAAATCTGGCGAGAAACATCCATTTACCAAGTAGGATAACTATCCGATTTCACTTCTCCCACAGTTGTCTAAAATACTAGAAAAACTGTTTAATTTTCGACGTGGCTTTGTAAATTCTTGTAATATTTTTAAGTCGTGTGAATGTGGATATGGGTATGTATGTCAACTTCCACGCGCTGGTATAATTGCTTAACAATATTAGGCATTCGCTAGAAAATAAGCTTGAACTTTTATAAACTTGAACTTTATGGAATCGCATATAACTTGATATGTGGTTACCTAGACAACCGTAGCCAATTCGTAAACGTTGTGGACTACAGCTCAGACATGCAACTAATAAAATGTGGAGTCTAACAAGATTAAATACGTGGTCTTGTGTTTATTCTGCATAATTATATCAGTGACATGTGCAATGATTCTAGACTGGTACAACTTATCTTGCTGATGACGTGAATCTGTTCAGTCATTGACATAAAACAGCTTGAACATAATTAGTGTATGCAGCGAACTTTATAAATTGTAATTATGAATGATTAATTGCATATGGGAGACAAACTTGCACTGAATGTCAGTATAAATAATATTCGATCGTTCAACTATTGTAAGGCATATTATAGCAAAAGAAAATTATTGTAAACAGATGTAATGATTACATGTACAGTTTTATAACAATGTGCTAAAGCATCATACATGACTTATGTTTTAGACAAGACAATGTTACTCCTTTCAAACTGTTCTCTTATATAAGTTTTGTATATTTCGTTTATTTGTTTAATTTGTTTTAATAAACGCTTTTGATTTGATTTAATGTGTAACCTTCGTACAAAACAGAACATTATCGTATCGTGTTACTAAAACATGCGGATGTTTTATCGAAGTTATTATAACCAAATTGTTTACTCTGGGTTCGTTGAAGAACTTTTGTGAAAGTAAATCTCAAAGAAAAAGTAAACGTTTTTTTTAATCTGAATTGAGTTCGTTTAACATGGCTTTATTGTTATATTTAAGTTGTCGTCCGAAATGTCACTGTTGTGTAACCTTAAGTTTTGCTACCACAATACATATTACTCTCTTCCAGCTGATTCGACTTGTCCTGCTTGTTTCCCTTCTCGTGACTGAAGTATCCGCAGGGACGAACTTTCTGTCAGAGGGGCTGTGCCGCTTTCGCTGCCGTCGACAGCGGAACAAGTGTGCCAAGGAATGCTACACCAGCAAGTCGATAGTGTGTGAGGGACAACGGACGATCTGTCTCGAGAACTGTGTCATGCTCGAATCCGTCTGTGTCGGACGCTGCTGAACTCGTAGTTACAACATCTAGTGTGTGCAACAGCATCTTCGACGGTAATTAGATCGAGTTAGGTTCACAACGACGTGTCTACAAGATCCAGCATCCACGACAACATCATCAGCAGTACTGCGTTCGCGTTAAGGGACTACAACAGCATGTGTATCACGATGTTGTTGCATCTGTCCAGTAATGTTTTGATGATCCTCAGTTTCTGATGTGGTCTGAAGTGGATGGTGAAAGCTAGAGTTCATATACTGGTCGGCGTGAATCTTCCGATACTCTAGGAGTGTAACTGTTCCATCCCCATTTCGAACCAGTTTCCAGAAAAAGCGGAGTCTTACCGTTCTCTACTTCGTACGTGAACTTGATGCTGCCTGTTTTGCTTATGCTTTTCATGTGGTATGTCAGTGTTCACATCCCTTCCTCGCTACGTCCATCACATCATCCACATATAGCTTCCATAGTTTTTGTTTGTATGCCATTTAAACTGTATGACAATGGTTTCTTGCTCCTGCTATTTCACGAAGAGATTTTCCAACACTGCAAAGTAGTGCAAAACTTCTGATCGTAAATTGGCCTCCTGAAATTGAAACGAAATTGTAATGATGGCAATGAACAGCTCCACCGTGTCATCCACGTTTACGTTTGTGCGTAGTCGCTTGTGTGCCTCGTTGATGAGGTATTGGTGAAGTGTGATACTACATCGCATGGTAGAAACCATTTCGTGAACAGAAGTGTGAAATGGAGGCCAGAAAGACAACCTATCATGTACCGTCTGATGAGGGCTCTTCAACCTGAGTCGTATCAAGGCCAAGACTAAAATGATGAAGACAGCCTTCATCGACGTCCAGTACACCGACGACTGCGCAATCCTTGCTCACTCTGCGATGGAATTCCAGATTGTGAACAGAAGAGTGAGATGGAGGCCAGAAAGACAACCTATCATGTATCGACATGATAGTGGAACATGCTCAGCCAAACCATTTGTTGAGCAGAAGAACAACAAAGTCCTATCACTCGGTTCCTGAAGAAGACAGTCGACGGTTGTTGAAACGTTGATATGAGTTAACTTTCATGATTGTGTTAAAAGAAATTTTTTATTCAATTGTTCTCTCCACATGAAGAACATTTTCACCCTGGATCATTTTTATTGTGCACAGATTATAGTAAACCCGAGAAAATTCGCAGGTCATTTGAAAGCGAATATTGTTAAAAAATATTTGAAGAAATTTGTAAGTGTTTCCCGGTCAGGTTCATAAGAAAAATGTCTGAAACAACGTACCTACCGTTTTACAAACCCTAGCCAAAGAGAGACGAGGGGGGGCGAAAATAAAAGTGACGGGGGACGCTTCAACCAAGAAGTATTTTTTCTTCAAATGACTACCTCTACGGAGTCCTGCCTACTAGCCTATTTTATGCACTGCCGCTATCGTTCACACATATATGCACGAAACCTCATTTACATTAATTAAATACCTAATTCGTCGTATTACAAACAAAAACTCCAGCTATTCACAAGGACGTAAACCAGTGTTGCGAAACCGATGAATACATGTAACTGGCTTTAACTTATAATCTGTGAGGAAAGTAACTGCAATTCAGTCAATTGATATCACAATTACACATAAAACTGCGCGGCGATTGTCGTCTTTTCGAGAGCGAGAAAGTGTGTGTGCGTGTGCGTGCGCGCGTGCGTGCGAGCGAGCGAGCGAGAGAGTGGGTGAGTGAGTGGGTGGGTGTGTGGGTGAGTGAGTGAGTGAGTGAGTGAGTGAGTGAGTGAGTGAGTATATATATATAATATATATATATATATATATATATATATATATATATATATATATATATATATATATATATATATATACAGAGAGAGAGAGAGAGAGAGAGAGAGAGAGAGAGAGAGAGAGAGAGAGAGAGAGAGAGAGAGAGAGAGAGTCATCAACAGTAGAACATAAGATGTAAATCACAGACAATGTCAACATAAACAACTGCATTATTGACTGGGAGAGAGGCCAATGTGGTTGACAGTGAAAATAATAGAAGTGTGAGGCACAAAGTGTTGCAGAAAGAGTAGGCCCTCTAGATCAGTAAGACAACACGTATCATGAATCGAATCGAGGGGTACCGGCTTGGCCATGTCGGAGACAATGTCTATTCAGTAAACATGTCTACTCGTGAACGGGAAATTAAAATATGACTATTTCGTTCGTTACGTAAACTGAAAAAAATACCCAACCTCCTCCAACCTCCGGACGGGATAATTTGGCAGTTGCCTAAACCGTTCCGTGCCGTCTTTATTTACGCACAACGCCCTCTAGCACATCCTATCGAACTGAGCAGAGGACGGCTTACCTAACTAGGAACAATCGTAGAAAACACGCATAGCGTTGCGAACAATGGTACATAACTTGGAACAATCGGGGAAAAAAACACGCATAGCGTTGCGAACAATGGTACATAACTTGGAACAATCGAAAAAAACACGCATACCGTTGCGAACAATCAACGATTCGTGGTAATTCTACAGTTCAGGATAAAGGTGCGGTGAATAAAAAAAATAAAGGTGTAACGGACGTGGGCGTTAATGGACCCCTTTATAACACCGCGTAACTGTCCGTTTTGAATTTATAATCAAGTTGTGGCAGTGCAGATGTTCCGAGTGACGTCAATGTTGGGGAGTGTGGGTTTTGACCCTATCACGTGAATACCTACTTGGCTAGTCTCGATTATCCAGGTTCCGTGCTGTGGCACCACCGTCTGTCGAACACATCATCGCCTGGATGCAGAGTGTACTTTTTATTGTTACGGATATTATGGATGCGCCCAGATTCTGGTCGCATAGATAATTAGATTAATTGGACTCTCATCCAAGGATTTGACTAAGTCATAAAATAACAGTGAACTTTTATCAGTTTATACGAAGCAATTCGAGTTAACTTTAAATTTGATTATATTGACACAACTGTCAGACTAAAAAGTTAAATCAGGCAAACAACGTTTAGTGTTTAGCGTAGAATCTTGATACTGACGCTGGTTGGCTGGTGGCGCTTCGCAGGAACGTTTACACACTACAGAGTGAGAACACGCCTTCTGGACCAGACTCTCTTCTCGGTGAGTTCACGAAGGCGAGCGAGACTCGGATAAGAGAGAGACTACTACTTGGCTTGATTAGCTAAACCCGCGAGGTGGCGCCATCATGCATCCCCGAATATTTCAGCGTCGATTGTCCAGGCTGCGTAATATGGCTACATAGTTAGTTGACCACATTAGGTCAAGGAGAACAAAGAATTGTACTTTCAACTATTGCAACTGCTCTTGTTAGCAGTAGACTTGACTATTGCAATTCCCTTTTTCACAATATTACTCAAGGACATCATGACATTTCAACGTGTGCAAAATTGTTTGACAAGGGTATTTACCCGGTCTCCTAGTTTCTCTCACCCGGTGCCACTTCGTAGATCACTGCATTGGCTCCCTGTCCGATATCGCACTATTTTAAGATCTCCACAGTAATCAAATACGTTCATCCAAGCAACCTGCATATTTACATTCACGGCCCATCGCACTATTTTAAGATCTCCACAGTAATCAAATACGTTCATCCAAGCAACCTGCATATCTGCATATTTACATTCACTGTCCAAAATGTCCCGAACACCTCAATACTATAGAAAGCCATGTATATTACATGGCTTTCTATAGTATTGAGGTGTTCGGGACATTTCGGGCAGTAATATAGCAAACAATTTGGACATAAACATGTTTTATAAACATTGCGGAATCGAGCTATAATGCGAAACGTGTCGAAATTTGATAATCACCCATACTTTTTCAGGTGATAATGTTTTGATGTGCTGTTTCTCACTTTGAACACACGGTGTAGCTGAAAACTGTATATGCTAGAAACGTATGTGAAGAACTGTAATCATAATCATAGTCGGCGGTCCCTCGGAAAGAGGATGACGTCTGCCAAGGGTCAATCGTGGGTCCTGAGGTAACTCAGGGGCCAGATTCTTGATCTGCAGATCTTAGGCCAGTGGAGCAGGAGGTTCCGGGGGGGGGACGTGAGGTTTGCCGGTCATGGTTCCTCCCCTTCTCATTTCTTCCCTGTCGCCCCTCCGTCTCGTTCAGTAAGCAGTCTGTCTCGAAGTAACCTGTTGCCTGGTGGATTGTGCGGCACAGAAGTTGACGGTCGGTGTGTTGTATTGTTCTTGTTTTAGGTCTAGGTTTTCAACGTGTCTTTGTACCTCTTTCGCTGGTCGCCACGGGGAGGGGGTTCTCTGACCATCGGACATGTGTGAAAAGAGGACTTGTCGGGGAGGTTGGAGTCGGGCATTCTTACGCAGTGGCACGTCCAGCGGAACTGATTCTGGACAACCTTTGCTTCGACGTTGCTGTCTTAGCCTCCGTGAGGCCGCTGATGTTAATGCGGCGGTCTTACAACCGGATGTGAAGCATCTTCCGAAGGCAGCACTGGTGACATTTCTCCATAATCTTTACGCGGCAACGATAAGTGACCTAGGTTTCACTCCCATACAGTAAAGTAGTCATACAAACGGCTTTATAGACCATGACCTTGGTTTCCATCCTGACGTTGTGGTCATCAAAGATTCGGTGGCGCAGCGTCCTAAAGGAGCCGCTAGCACAGCAGATCCTGGGCTGAGTTTCCTATTCGATGGTTGCCTTTTGTGACAGATGTTTGGAATGTTCGACACTGCCAAGGGTTCTTCCTTAAATCTTGGGAAGTCCAGGGGATAGCTTGGTTGGTGATCTTGGTCATCCTCGCGTTGATAGAAAGTCCACAAGTTTTGGTGGACCTCAGTTAAGAGGCCCAGGCTAGTCTGGAACTCCATCGTAGAGTGAGCAAGGATTGCGTCGTTGTACTGGACGTCGATGACGGCTGTCTTCATCGTTTTCGTCTTGGCCTTGATACGACTCAGGTTGAAGAGTCCTCATCAGACGGTACTCCAGCCGAACGAAAAGGATGGCGCATATGCGTACATATATGTAGACAGTGAAAGGGTCTGTGCAATAAATACTAATGATACATTAGGCTTTACAGCGCACCGTATATCCTGGTTAAAACCAGCTCAAAGGCGCTAACAAGTTAAAATATGTCACATCTGATAAGTCAAGCTCAATTGTGATCAATTAAAATAAGATAAGATAAAGCCAATTAAATAAGTTAAGATAAAATTTGGATTAATTAAAACCAATTAATAAATTTAATCAATAAAAGGTCCTTTTCATTAAAATAAGATTGATGTTATTAAATTTATGCCGCAAAGGCCGCACGAAAGAGACGTGTCTTTAACAATGACAAGAACGCAGCGACGGCGTTCGTGTGCGCTGTCCAACTTAAGCTCATCTATAAATATCCCTAGGAATTTAGTGAATTTGACATGCTTTATTTTGTTTCCATCTACTTGTATTAAGGCACTGTTGATATTGTATGTTTTTCCTTTTGGTGTGAATATAATAAAATTTGACTTTTTGGTGTTTAGGGAAAGTTTGTTGGTATGGAACCATTTTGAGATTTTTTGTATTTCTATGTTTACCTCTTCGATGAGAGAGCATGCATGTATGAGCATGAAAAAGACTTGTGTCATATGCAAACAGTATAGGATTTAGGATATCTGATACATTTTCAATATCATTTATATATAAAATAAAGAGTAATGGGCATAATATAGATCCTTGGTCTGGGGTATACCTTTGTATTAATGGTCTAGCCTGTTTGGGAAATAACTGCCACGAAATATGCGTAACGTTTCGTTATCAATGATCCAATTTAGTACATTTAGCAACGTAAAAATGCACACGTCTTCATTCTTTCAGTCCGTAACAAGGAGGTCTGTGAGCTGCGTCATCGGTAGCTGGACATGCTGGATATACTCCGAGACACAACATCCCACAGCTTCGACACTGCCGAGACTGACGCGGCCGGCCGCCTCGTCGAAGCAGCCAAGGCCCAGACGCTCAACATCGCGACACAAAGTTGATATTTGACAAATGAAAACCACAATAAAGTGGCTGAATCTGTTGTGGCGGTTGGATTGTCACTGCGTTTTGTTTTAAGTTGCTCCTCGTGGAAAACAATCATGTACAATAAGAACACATAGGCGTTGGTTCTCGAACTTAAATCTAGTTACAATGGCAGATCCAGGATTCTATTTTGGGGGCTCACTTTTGGTGTTCCAACTTTTATTAGATTTAAATTACTGGACATTATACCTCTCCTAGTCATAATTTCTATTTTTTTATCATTACTACTTATCTGATTACTGCCCTTTCACTGCTCTCTGTGTGTTGCACCTATATTGTTGATAACAGTGTTGCGCTAAATGCCTGTTCCTGTTGACCAATATTTTCTTCGTGGATTTGAAACTACCACAGGGAATGCCTCAAAAGGTATTCGTTTAAACGTTAGTTGGCTGCAGCAGCAACCAAAATATAGGGAACCCATTTTGCTCCAATATGTCCTTATGCCCCACTCTTCACTATAGTCTCGCCTGGCAAGTGGTACATATTGTTTTTGTTGTCTGCAAATGAAACAAAAGATTTATGGCCACAATAGTATTTAATACAGTGTAATCATACATTTTACAACTGTTGATTAAAATACTCTATACAGTTGATAAAACATCCATTGACTCTGTATATGTTGATAAAATGTCCATCCACCTTTTATAGCAGCATATATGTGGCTTGCAGTGACTTAAGGCTAGGCTTGTGAAACCACTCTGAACGGAACTGTGCAGAATGCCACTACAGGTCTCTATTCAGAAGTTGATGTTGTGATGATAGTTTGAAATTTCCCTAAAATAAGTCATCATCGCATCAAAATTCAGATAATTTTTTATTGATTTTTGCAAATCTGATATATTACCACATGGCAATAAGTGAATTCTACTAGATGTATTTCCAATATGTGTGAACAAACCATATATAAATAAACACAACAGCGAATGCCTGCCTTACTTCACCAGTAATGAGTCTCCTCATCATCCAAACCCACTCACAAGAGAGACAGTGGTTAGTACACCTGCTTGACATGCCAGAGTTCCGAGACTTGGACCAGGCACTGTACATTTGGTGTAATAACCTGGCTCAACATTTGGCGGACTGTGCATCCTTTATGACTCAGAAGACCATGTTAATGTCAGTCCTGTCTCACAACATTTATATAATATAATAGAGATTGGTCAGTTAATAAAAATATGCAGAGTGCTGAAAATTAACTAATTAGAATATTCTACACAGTTGCACTCGGACAAGCCAAATCAAATAAATAGTGTCTATGTTGAAAGACTTTTTGGACATTTTACAACGTTGTAATCTATTGTTACCAACGAATATAACTTTGTATTGGCATGTATCTTGTTAGAGCCTTTGAGTGGATTTTAACCCAGACACATGGCATGTTACATAATAATTATGAGAGTATACCCATTCCTAGGTAGCAATAGATAGTGTATTAAGATAGCTTTGCAGAGTGGGAGGTTTCAGACTCTAGTCAATCCTGGTACAATTGAAGCTTTATTCACATACATCAACAGACCTTCCAAGTTAACACAAGCAAATAGTGGAGACCTCCACCACATATCCATCTCCACAACACAATATATCTCCACAACACTAGATCTGACATCAGCATCAATATGTTGATCTCCACAACACTAGATCTGACATCAGCATCAATATGTTGATCTCCACAACACTAGATCTGACGTCAGCATCAATATGTTGATCTCCACAACACTAGATCTGACGTCAGCATCAATATGTTGATCTCCACAACACTAGATCTGACATCAGCATCAATATGTTGATATCCACAACACTAGATCTGACATCAGCATCAATATGTTGATCTCCACAACACTAGATCTGACATCAGCATCAATATGTTGATCTCCACAACACTAGATCTGACATCAGCATCAATATGTTGATCTCCACAACACTAGATCTGATGTCTGCATCAATATGTTGATCTCCACAACACTAGATCTGACATCAGCATCAATATGTTGATCTCCACAACACTAGATTTGACGTCAGCATCAATATGTTGATCTCCACAACACTAGATCTGACATCAGCATCAATATGTTGATCTCCACAACACTAGATCTGACATCAGCACCTGTAATGCACAGAAAGATGACTGACCATCCCCTGTGAGTGATACAGTGGACAGAAACTGGACATACTCTGTTAGCTTTAATAATCCACGAAGAAGACACAAGCAGTGTCTTCAGAGGTGCAAGTACAGTAACCAGACACTCACAAATCCCTTATTATTTTGCATTTTATTCCATGCATGAACGTGTGCATATCAAATGGACTTGTCCCACGAGGGAATTTGCGCATATAACACAGATATAAAAGGAAACATTTGTACACATAATCTATATAGTAATTGAATGTTTAAAAACACACTTAAACTATTTTGATGAAACTACACTTTATTTTATGGAGAGAGCCTCTCCGTGCTGTTCTATTTGTACTGCACAACCTTCCAGGGCTCTCGTATAAATAGGCCATAATAGATCTAGGGGTCAAACAGAATAGGTTCGGTGGTTCACTGCAGGGCAGGGTTTAGACTGTGGGGAGGACAGTACAGTTGAACTACAATGTTCCAACCCCAGGGGTTACTAACTGTTAGACATTAGACATCTACTTGGTGTTGGATGGTAACATAAATAGTTGAATCGCTATACATCCTGACCTTCTGCCGTGAAGACAATGGCAAGTTCAACACTGACGGAAACTCATCTCACCATACAACTAGACATGACCAACACGACACGACACTCAACGTCACTGCCAACAATGTCATTAACATCTACAGATGGACATCACCGCCAACACAACCCGGCATCAACAATACGATGGCACCAAACAGTTTGATATCGGCACCAACTTGACATGATTTGACGGATCACTGAGGCGGCAATTGTGCAATGAGGGACGGGAACTTGTAGTCGGTTGGGAAGAGACTGTGAGCCTGCGGATAGATGAGTTTGTACGACTGTCGGATTGTGACCTCCGCAACCCCAGCGATGTCCCCAATCTCTGAAACCGGAAAAAATCTGGAGTCAGTCACAAGTGCATCACGCCTTCTAAACAGTCAGTGGGTCTTGGACATGTACCACTAAGACAAATCTGACGGCATAGTTCGTTAAAATTCATTCCTCAATTGATTTAGATCATCACAAATCAGGTTTATAGATGTTAAAATCAATAATGTGTGAAGAGTAATCTGTGCAGCTGGTTTAATATATGAGTGTGTACATTTGTTAAAAACATTGAAAGACTTGACTTTGATCGTTACATCAGGTAACTTGTGAAATGAATGTGTAATAGCTTTGTGCAGCGCCAGACCATTTTTTTTGCTGAATTTTGACCTGATCCGAAAAAAAAATTATTTAATTTTTGTCCAATGATTTCACCGAAACCAAATAACAAATTTGCACAAACGAACTAACATGTCATAGTCGATGCTAGGTATGTTTGATTTTTGGCAAAAACAAGTCTAAAACGGGACAAGCAAAAAAATCAAATTGAGGAGGAACCTCATGCTCTAAGACAGTTTTATGCACTTTACTCTTCACTCCCCCCCCCCCGCATTTACCAGTGAATACCCCCAGTGCAATTATATGAGTGACGTTTCTAGACTCTGCAAACTAGATTGAGGCTAAAACAACTCCATATTTGAGCTTTGATGAAAGATCACGATGGGTGCACCTGTTGGCAATTGTCTGTGAGACTGGGATCAGTCCCAATTCTTCCTCAATTGCTCGTGTAAACCGTCTTTTAGTCACAGTGGCTTGGATATTAAAACAGGCCACAATGACAGTACTTAGCCAATTACAACACACTGGTCTAAGCGTGTACCTTTTTGCGACTTCTTGTCCTCAGATGCTTGAGATGCCATGTAAATAGCTGCAGCCGCCACGGAGATCGGACTACGACTGAAAACACACACACACAAACATATTATCAAATAACCCAACAATATAGTTTTAAATACTGAAGCAAGAAGTGTTGCAGTCAGCATAGTTACATTCACTGCTCACTCCTGTACGAAGTCCTAGACTAGCTAAGTCCCCCTTTAGCTCCTCAGCATACTCAATCAACTTTTGGCACATTGAAATTGTAAACCAATTATAGAGACATCCAAATCCTGAAGTTCAGACTTGCTGCTGAGGTCAGCTTTCCAACAATAACAGTGCTAAATGGGTTTTACTGACTGTATTGTAGTGTCGACTTACCCAGGTACAAGGTCCATGTCAACAGCCTTCTTGGCAATGTGAGTTGCTGCTTTCTGCACCACAGTTGGTAGAGCCAGGTTAGAGCAGAACCGCGACTGAAGAAAAATGCAGCATGCATTTATCATCATGTGCCTGTATACACAAAACACAAGACTAAACAGTACGTACATGAAGAAACAGAAAGATCAACTACAGATGTGCCAATGATTAAAGAGCTTCTTACTACAAGATTTTAAATCAATGTTGTCTTATCAGAACCTTCAGTGCATTCCCTCCAAAGACACTGCGATACTACAGGATCAAATGTAAAGCAATACAGATACAAATTAGTAAAAAGCTATAGAAACTTAATATTCATGGATTGTTAAGAATACTTTTAAATAAAATATTTTATTAAACCAACCATGAAGTCTCCAGTGGTGATCAGTTCAACGCTGGTCTCCAGGGTCTTAAGGATCAGTTTAAACACTCGACCAATGTCCTTTTTCGACACTTTAGACACAGCACAGATCTCTGCAGCAGAGACACACAATGTGAGTTTTATACACAGAGTTCAGCCAATAGTCAGGCAAAATACATTATTTGGTTAAAAAAATCCTTCCTTAATTAATTTAGTTCATTGTGAATCCGGTCCACTGATGTTGACATTTGTAGTGTGTGTGAAATTGTGAATAGTTAAAGTAATATTCACAGTCCGTTTAACTTTTGTTTAAATCATAGAAAGAATTTACTAATTGTTAGATCTGATAACTTGCAAAAGTGTGAACAGTTTTATGCTATAGTATATAGGCAGGACCACTTTTGCAATTTTTATTTGCTGAATATTGAACGGATCCGCTCAAAAGTAATTGAATAGTTTGTCTGACAATTTCAACCAAATGTGTACAAACGAGCTAGCATGCTGCAGTGGACTCCACATATGTTAAATTTTTCACGATATGAGTCTGAAACGAAATGAGCAAAAAATTTGAAACCTTCAAAAACGCAGTTGTGACCTCATAATATTTTTGCATATAATAACTTTGCGATTGCATTCCCACCAAAGATAATAAATGCATAAAAGAGTTTGCTTACTCTACAAATGAAATTTTTTTTTACTTTTAATTATAAACTAGTATTAGCATTTACAATGTAATGCTAACATTTGACAAGACAATGTTGTTTGAGCAATGTAATACAACGGTGTTATACAAATGTCAGCATTATCAACCAACATAAACTGGATTCTCTTCAGACAACATTAGAATCTGTGAATAATTACCAACTACAGCATGGTGATTAAAATATTGCATAAGCCACAGATTTCTCACTCCAGATATTAGTTAGCACGAATGCAAATTTATTTAGTGCCTTTAAACATTTATTTGTGTCAGCAATGGACAAAGATCCTTTGAAATAATACAAAATACAAAGATTACAAAAGCACAAAAAATACTGACCATTTATTTAGCCAGAAAGATCTTATACCACAAGCTGGCACAGAGCATTTGTAATACAGATGAAAGTTTCCCTGCAAAGTCATTTAGAAATTAGAATTGAGTTACACCAACTTGTACAGTAACAGCTAATCACAACACAATCATTTGTAATTGCATTACACTGATTTGTTGTACACACTGTAACAATTGATCACAATAACAACTGAATACAGTAATTTAGAGTTGTATGCCAGATTACATACAGACATGTACACACAATAACAACTGATTACTATTAAATACTGACATGTAACACAATAACAACTGATTACAGCAAGAAATCATTTTGAATTTTGCTACAATGGCTGGACCAAACACACAGCTGGAATTGTTTGAAAAAAGCCTTTCCTTTTGAAATACAAAACGCCACAAAACCTTCACAAAATCAACCATCAAAGAATATGCTGATGTTCTATTAAATGTAAGAATACAACTATGTAGAAATGTAACAGATTGGAGTATCTAGGCTAGCGCTGCCGATTGCCAATTGCACCATAGGTGAAACGGTTTCCCATTTGGCAAAACACAAGATATCTGCCGACCACAGGAGGTTGACGTTGCTGCCGAAGTGCCAGAAGGACTTCGTGACTGCAAACGATCACGCGAAGTTGGCAATTACCGCCCATATGCGGACCGTGTTGACGCAAGTGAAGCACTGTCTCCCGACAGTTAAGAACGCTTTCATACGAGGAAGCCTTCAAGATCTGGACGGTGAAGGAGCAGCGTCCCGGATTCACAGGTTTAGTGAAATGGGTGGATACTGTCGCAAAGGCCAGAGTAGTGGTGGTGGACATTTGGGGCGACACTTGTATGGTGACATTCTCAGTGTTGGAGATTTGCAGTGGGTGATCGATTTTCTTGTTTTATCTATCTTTTGTGACTATCTATATGTTTAATATATACATATATTATGTTAATATAATATGTCGTATATTAGGCCTAGTAAAAAAAGAAGCTAGTTTCTCGTCCGGACTTCTTATAAGTAAGAGGGAGGCCCTTATTAATTACTATTTATGAATTTTTTTGTTATTAGTTTCGAAGATGGCCACCATCTCTGAGATGCTCACTGTGGTTGATTAAAAGACAAGCTGTAGTTTTTTCAATGCAATATGGAACATGCCAGTGATGTATATTATTGTATAGCCTGCCATTCCATTATCAAATACATTACTTTTTAGCGGGAATGGCAGATAAATAGAAATATTTACGTAAATGTAACATGGCACATACCTGTTACACCGGAAAACTACTTAAATTGACTAGAAACAAACAAGAAGCAAACGCAATGTTGAATGTATTTATGAATGTCATGTGTAGGTTTGGCCATGGTTTTATTAGTTTGTATCACAGGCATACACCTGAATGGCATTTATACTGATTGAGACTAGAATTATGTGAGTCTGCGCAGACTATTTAATGCAAGGCATCATTATTCGAATCTTATTTTAGACTCTGTAGAATGCACACACATCCCTACACCTTGTATGATGAATAACGAGTGAACTGAAATAGTATAACAGTACTTCATACAGCAAGTTTTTGACAAAGATTTCTTCACAGAACCGAAAAAACTTTTTAAATTAATCTTTTTTTCAATAGTAAATAAAAAAAGGAGGCTTAGACAAAAAAGGAAGTGGGCGGGGACGAGAAACTAGTTTAATTTTTTTACTAGGCCATATCACATTATTTTACGTCATGTTTTGCATTTTGACGTTTTGCCATCTTAGTGTTTTCTAAAAAAATGGCTAAACAAAATCTCATTTGGCTAAAGAAAATTTGAACCTTTAGCCAAATTGGCTAAACAGTTTTTAGGCCCAGCGCTAGTCTAGAGTGTATAGAGTAAAGGGGAAAGTTTAGCACTATTGTTACTAGTGCTGGGAATCAGTTTGATTTTCATAATCAATTATTGGTTTGGCCAAACCTATTGATGATCGATTATATAATCAGTTTGTGGGCGGCCATTGTCAGAATAAAGCAAAACGAATTTCATTCTGCTACCAGATAATTACTGAATGGGCTGTAAGTTGAAATGTTTATTTTATGATAGTCATTGGTTATTGGATTTGTCAGTCATGCAAACTGTCTGAATTAATATAATAACCTATTTCAAGAATACTGTCATCCAGTTTGCCAACATATTGACTCGGAAGCTTGAACTAATACAAACAGACAAAAACACTGTCATTGCAAAACAATCTTAAATGGCGACCAGATCAAACTATTAAGAGCTCTGTTTCAAATTGCAATTCACTGAATTAAATCACATCATTTATGGCAATTTAGGTGTATAGGCCAGTCACGAAGTTTCCAATACTACGTGGGATAATCAAATAGAAAGATAGATAGGCATCTTCGATAGAGACTGACTTGACAACATAATAACTAGCCTCGATTATTCAAGCTCCGTGATGTGGCGCCACTGTTTGTCACACACACGCACGCACGCACGCAAGCACGCACGCACGCACACACACACACACACTTCCTGGCGAGTCCAGATGGAACGGGAAAAAAATTCAGCATGCACGGTTTTATATAATCAAAAATAATCAATCACACAAGAATGTGATCGATTAATTGATCGGAAGCATGAATCAACCAATCATCGATAAAACTGATTAATCGGAACAACATTGATACCTTTGAACGTGCGCGGAACCCCCTCTTGTCTGCAGGCTATGTAGGTGCAGGCCGATGCAATGGCATCGTTACTGCGCCCCTTCAACGACTTCCCCTCATGCACCTGCTTGAAGAGCATGTTGCCACGATCCTGCAAGCAGTCCAAATGATGTACAACAAATACTATGTTAAATGCTCCCACCCAATCGAACATTGCACCAATATCTATACGTTTTACTGCAGAGGTAGTTTTAATTGTCACGATAGCTGAAAACAGCACGACTTCAACTTGGAAGCATGACATCTGTCAGTAGACGTGGATGTGATGCAACACGGTCAGAATTAAAAAAATTCTGTCGCAGTTTCTTTTACGTTTGCTGACATCATCAATTGCATACTTCAACAGAATCAACAGCAGGTTAAAAATGGTCCGCCCAGTATGGAAACCACGATTCCACACTACCCAGTCACCAGGTAGTAAGTTGTTCAGGGAAAAAACATGATGTTATTCCAAATTCCTCCCCAAAAGCAAATGTTGTCGACAGTTAATTTGCCCAATATTCAGTAAGCAATAGCATGGCCGGTCTGAACTGTGAGAGACAAGGACCTCCTCGTCTCCAGGTGAACACTGTGTGGACAGACAAGTGTAAGTTCCATTGGTCTACTCACAGCTATCATCTTGGGCAGGTTGAGTCTGTCAGCCATCTGGTTGATCTCTCGGAACGCCACCATCAGTGTCCGGTCAGAGCTGTTCATCTGAAGCAGCGAAACACAAAATAAAATGTATTTATTCTGACCACTTTCTTTTTAGGCATCACTGCATAAGTTCTCAAAGTCTAAAAAGCCATATAGTGTTTATCATTTGTTCCGACCCCCCCCCCACCCCACAATACGTGATGTGGGACACGAGTGCATATACTGCCAATCAAAAAGCAGGCTTGAGCAGCTTTTTGTTCTCTTTTGGGGGGACTGCAACTCAGATTTGTTCTTTGCACACCTTCAGATTGGCCTTAGGGAGGTTAGCGTGTATATAAGCAATCAGTTGGTGGTGAAATGTTCGTAATTATTTTAAGGGGAGTTACGGAACATCCTAAGTTGGACAATGTTGCCAAACATATTCAACTGATGTGACAGTTACCCACCATGATGTCTGGTTCTGGTAACCACAATAGTGACAATGTGAATTAATATCCATTTCACTATTTAGGTGGCGCTACTGCTGCTGAGATTCACTTGTCCCACAAAACATGTGACGCCCCAAACCACCACCTACAAATATATAATGCTATATGACTTTGAGAACGTTTGCAACGATCCTTTACAGCTGACCAGGGCATTTGATTTTTGGGTCAAAAATGTTAATGAAATCATCAATTAGTACAAGCATGATGGGTAGCCAAGCCACCACAATCTTGATAATGGGACAGTTTTGCCAAAAAATTGTAGTTGCCAGCTTCTGAAAGTAATGTGCCCATAGTGTCTCCCCTACTTCACCAATCACCTCAACACCAGTGCATCATTCAAAAGTTCTACTTGGTAACAATCTGTAAGACTGAGGAACTATCACTTCTCAATAACTGAGACGGGAAACTCAATAGCATCGAAGAACAAGTAACAAAAGAAAACTGTTGTCATGTAAAGGCTGACAAATCTTGTAGTCCCAAATCTGACAAGCCATTCTTACCTGGCGCCTGTTTCTGTATATAGATTTGCCATTGTCGTCAAAACTAGCACTTCCTGTTCCCATGCTGATCATTGTTGACAGATCTCCTCCCTCCAACAACGGGTTCTGAAAAGACATCATTCAAGAGTCAAGACCAAGTTGCATAAATCCCAACGTTTGCATTTATTATTATTTTTACATAATGAATCATTACAGTAAGAATCTCATTATTGTAAGTTACATGGTTTACACCACATGGCGGTAAATACCAGTATAAACTGCAGTATACACCATCTCGATGAAAATAGGTTTATGATGCCAAAAGTGGCAAAAACTGTCAGAAACTATCATTTATCAATAAACACCAGAAAAAGTTCATTATAATAAAGAAGTTGTAATTAGGACCAATTCCATGTCCGTCTGTATCAATATCAATGACACCAGATAAAAAAAATTATATTATGGAATTCACGTAACATAAGTAAAAAACATGCACTGGTAGGAAAATCGTGGACAACCATGGTACTGAAATGTGTGAAATGGAAGCCTTTGAGACAGATCATATAAACCGCTATAAAGTACAATATCCTTAAAAAGCTCAAAGTACTTTATGTAATTAATTGACATAATTAATTAAGCTTTCACAGGTGCAGCTGTACAAATATGTTTTTGGTCACACATTTGGATTTATGTAATTTTTTCACAACAGTTTGTGAGAATAAATGCAGAATTTTAAATCTAACCTCTCATATATTTCTCTGCGTTTCTTCACATTCATGTGGTTTATCTGAGAGAGTTTTGGAAGTTTCTGACACTTTCTGTTGACGGAAAGCGTCAGAAACTGATGAACACAGGTTTATGACGGTTTCTGCCACTTTCTTGGCAAAAACTGGTTTCCGGCTTTCCGCTGGTGGAAATGCAATCCTGGCATAAGTATATGATACTCTTACTTCAGCAGCTCCAACACGTGACGCATCCTTGGTGCTTTTCTCATTGCTGAAAGTTCTCCACTCTGATCCAACATCAATCACCCTGCAGCAAAGCACCATATTTAATTTAGTTCTCCACTCTGATCCAACATCAATCACCCTGCAGCAAAGCACCATATTTAATTTAGCTGGTAATCACTGTGCAGAGAAAGTACTTACAATTATCACCAGACCTAGGGTCAATTCTTAATTGAATTTAAATCAAATTGGGCAACAATTTTTTTATTGATAAAAATCAAAATAGATTGAATTGGAATTGAAGTCTGCAAAGAAAGTTGAATTGGATGAATTGATCAATTTGTATAAAACGGTACATTTTTCTACTTAAATTTATACACGTAAACATCAGAATATGTTATAATTTAGTTACTCTTACACTGTACAAATAGTCTGCCTCCAGAGATCTGAAACCTGGCCATCTGTAGAGCAACACAACAAAAGGGAGTCATTGGCTTGCTAATCCTTGAGTAGGCATTTTCTGAAACCAAAAACTTAACAGCCTACAGTGTTCCCATGTTGTTTAAGTAATGGCTTAGCCAGTGTCTGTGCATTGTGTACTGCTCTCTGGCTCATATGCTAACAGTTGGAATATGCAAATAAAAAATGGTTTGTAAACTTACAGTGATATAAGTAATATGACAGTAACGTAGTAATTGTACTTGACATTACTTGCCCTATGCTGTGAACTGTATAGCAGGTGTTTCAAATGCAGCTTGTGCGTTAGTTTTGTCAACATTGGTATACTATCTACAGAGTTTGATATGTAATGCATGTATTAACTTTTCTGCTGCTAGACAGTGCTACTAAATTACAATCTTCCAAAATGCAATATTGATTTTTTTATCAGTACACTGAATTGGAATACATCCTTTATAATGACATGTGAACTGGGATTGAAAAAAAATTAATTGACCACAGGTCTGACAATCGCGTTATTAGATTGATGGACCTCATGGTTTTTATCCATAACGTAAATACTCATAAAAATGTGCATGTAGAACACAAATATTCCAGCTACCAGATACCTACTAATATGCTGGAGTGAGAAAATTTTTCACCCCCCTAAATCCTCACCCTCGGTTGAATATTTCATATGAAACATTTACCCCTAGTGAGAATCTCAAAAAATATCTTAAATTTTTTGATACCATGGCAGATCAAATGTTCACCCCCCCCCAATTCCTCACCCCCAGGTGATATTCTATATAAATAAAAAACCCCGGGTTAGGATTTATTTAATTAAGTAACCATTTGTCAAAATTAACCGTTGCAATTAGCAATATCATTTAAACACCAGGGTTGACATAATTCATGATTTTTTCAAATCGGTGGGTGAATATTTCATAGAGAGGGTGAAACTTTTATAGCAAAATCCTCATCCCGGGTGAATATTTCATGGGGTGAAAATGTTGTAAAATAATTTATTATCAACAATGCTCATTTATTCAGCTTAGTGAACTGAGGCAACGCGGGGTGAATGAAATTGACCAATGTTATGAAACGGCAGCAAGAGGATGTGAACTCCAGTCCTCTCGATTGAGAATCCGATGTTCTAACCACTGAGCCATTGCCTATTGTCACCCTATATGTTGAATCAGTATGCATTGCAACAAATGAGATAAAATGGTAAAGTTGAGCCATACCTGTCTCCCACAACGAGACCACAATCTGGGCAGATCATGTCACCAGCATGGTAGTCCTCGATAAGGTTAGCATCAGGATGATAGGGACAGACTATACGAGAGCCAGATCCGCTGTAAAAATACAAAATAAATTACACAATTACATCACAGTGACAAACACTGCAAACATCAAGTCAAGGGTGTTCTTCATTTTCTGAAGATTTGCTAATCTTGGTGTTCTGCACAATTATGCATGTTTCTTCAGAGTTTATTTTTAACTTACAAAAAATTTCTCAAAGTAACCATAGGTCTAAAAATAATTATGGTGTTAACTAGTAAAAATAACACACATTATATTATCTTGTGATACATTGCCACTGCATGGTCGTGAGGTAGTTGGCTTCGTAACAGTGCCAATAGCCCAACCTGTCAACTTGTACACGTAGGTTGTAAAACATGCACAATTAATGCATGTCATCGTCAGGAGATTCGTAAGACTACTGGCACAACACGAAGTGATCAATCAATGGAACAGCTTGCCAGAAAGTTTTGGGAACGAAATGGATATTTAATAGGCCAGGCCTAAGTGTAACTCATAAAACTACAATTACATATATGCTTATGCTATGAGTAGTACTAGTGATTCAGAAATTATGTGAGATAAGGGCAATATTCATAACAGGCTTCATGATGATGGTTTTCACTAGCACATTGTTTTCTGTATCAATAACCGTCATGTGACGAAAGTACTCAGTCAAAAATTGACATCATCAATAACTATGCCTACGCTACGGCTATGGACAATTAATCATGTCAGTGACGTGTCAAAAATCAAATCAAACATACTACGAGTCTACATGGCTTCAATAATTAATGGCGATTATGTTAAGGCCTTCCTAGTTTAGTGGGCATGTGAATTTCACATGATGCTGTGCTATATTGATAAAACCGAATCATGTCAACATTACGTCATTACATTAGACTACTCGAGTCAAGACACCGTTTTAAAATTATAAATACAGATCAGTCAATTATTCCGCAGACTCAAGATTTATGATCTGCTATAACGAACTGCTCATAGTCCATTTGTCAACATCTAGCATTAAGATTAGTGTAACAGCAGTGTAAACTTTGTCTTTTCTTTTAGGAAAAAAACCAACCCTGTACTAGTAGACGCCATATTGTTTTCGTTTTCGGAACGAGGCTCACAATTGCGATAGTGTTTTTCATTCCGATAATTTAGTTCTAGTTTCAGCGGCGAATACGTCGAACGTCAACTGCAACGAGTTTACTATAATAGTATTTAATAATCATAATAAACTTCTATTGCGCCTAAATCCTCTGGAACTCGAGCTCAGATGCGCAACAAACCATAATGATTATATCAATGTTTCTTTAGATATTTTAGAAACTAGACAATATGCGAATTTTTATAAGCGTAGTATATAATTATACTGGTCGGTGTCGTTACTTTTTCGCAAAATTCTGAAGATGTTTTCGCGCATGGGATAGATATTCAAACAACTGCCAGTTAATTCATCTATCGAATGCAAACAAGTTGTTAGGAAAGTTGGTTTGAGTGAACTACTCGAACGTCGGAAATATACGTTTTTCAAATCGAGGCTAGCGCCGGAATTTCCCTTAAAAGAAAGAGCGTCTTCAAAAAACACCGTACGGTAACATACAACGCATTATATGTATACAAATCACGGGCCGTTCCATTACTTTCCTGTAGTGAACGTTGCAAACAGTTGCGTACATTTTCATCCGATAGGGTTAAATATGGCGTATTTACAAAATGCAATGATGCTTCCATCTGGCGATCAGTGTATAACTACATATACGAAAATGTGTCTAAAAAACTGTTTATGCTAAATTTTTCTTCGAAAAAGTTCACTTCATACTTCCAGTGACCGATATAAGATATCATACATGATTAATGACGTATCTAACGTGAGATCCAACGAGATGTCAAAATGAGGCAAAACTGGCGTGGAGTACACCGCGTGGGCTGGGCGACTACGTATATCTAAATTCATGATTGGCTGACATAAGTCATAATTTGAACAAAATGAACAATTAGAGACCGACAAGAGTCCCGCGATTATTTTGCCGTGCCCTGAAATAATCATATAAGCTTATGCGACGTATGCTCAATCGCGTTCGAAATTATTCAAACGTCAGATCAGTCGATTTTTGTTTTTTATATGCTAGCGTTGTGATCTCTATCACATAACATCGCAGCAATCCCACGTGCATTTTTTTCGTGCGTGCGTGCGTACGTGCCTGCGTGCGTTGTGCTTTCTTTCATCAATATTTTTTTTTAAAAATGGCTAAATAACAATTTTACATTTGTAGAATTTTACCGATCTTTCAGTTGTTCAGCGCTATATCGCTCAATTGCGCATCTTCGTAGTGGCAACGGTGCTATTTCTCATTGACTCGTTTTTAATTCTTGTCATTTGAAAATTATCAAATATTGATAGCTTACATACATGTCAACTCTCCGTCATTCGTGCGGAGTCTCCGTCATTGTTATATTGCCAGAAAATCTCTGTCCCGGAGATTGATATCTTCGCCATTTGATGTTCGATTGAAAAAAAATTTCAGTTGCATGAAAAGATCACAATAAGTGGTAAATAGAAACCATAATTATTGTACAAAGATGTAACTGCTGCGAACCGACAGAAGTCGCGGAAAAGCTTGTTGAACTCCACAACACCACCGAACTCGTCTCACAGCGGCACTAGACTGGAACTATGGAATAGACGGCAGCAAGATACACCCACAATAGTAATATTGTTAAACAGGGATTACGATCAGCTGAATCCCTGCCAGCAGGGTCTGACCAACAATGGCTGTAGCCCACAAAACCGTCTTCGCACAGGGGTCAGCCGAGCAAAGACAAATACGAGGAAGTAGCGCTAAATAGATGAAAAGCAGTCAACGAAATGCGGTTGCAGGGAACTTCAGGCAATGTGCCACCTCCTCTGCTAACAGCTACGGGACGATCCGTGTACACTGAAAGGCCATAGCCCCAGTCACGGAGCGGACAAAGGCATGCGCCAGTACGCGTCGTGTGAGGGACACGAAATAAAGAAGATCCGTCACGCACGCACGCACGCACGCACGCACGCACGCACGCACGCACACGCACACGCACACACACACGCACACACACTGGAATTGATCAAATAGTGATATCAGATGTTTTAAAACACATTGTTTCGCAGTCCATATATTTTTCATTGTTGATGCAGCAGTGTACTTAATACAGGGTGTAAAATCTAAATGACACCTCCAAGAATAAACAAAATGCCGTCCACTGTTCAGACATCGACATCGCGCGGGGAGCAGCTATTATATTTCTTCACCGAGACGTTGGTAATTGCTAGCGTCTAACAAGGTTAATTGAAATAATTATTGAATAACTAGATAAATACTGTAAAAAAAAATTATAATTCCGTATTGGGAATGTAGCCCACAATACAACTACGCGTTACTAGCCAACGCAGCACGTGTGAGACCGTTCATCTACTGGCCCAATTTAATCACTTCTTCGTGCATGCGTTTGTGACATATTACATTTGCGAACCAGCTGGTGCTCAGATTGAAACCGGTTTGTGTGAATCATCTACTTGTTGCTTCTTAATCAATCTGGTTATGTCCGGTAGTTTTCTACATGAATAAAGACCTCTAAATACCCTTTATTTTACTCTAAGCACATCTGCTTACTTTTTACCTTTACATCATATATGTAAATGGCACTTTAATGCCATTTTAATAATAATATTTATAATTATAATATTTATATAATTTTTTTTCCACTCAAAATAACTTTCGCCGAGTATGATTATTTGTGTATAAAAATGTTGTGCGTGCTTGTAAAAATTTACCGTAGTTGCCTAATAATATATTTAGAACCAGAAAAGACGCCAATGGCTTTATTACAACAGGTGGCATTAGCCGAGCACAACATTAAAGTGGGGGTGAAGCACTCGAACAACCATAGCCCAAACATAATAACATACCATTTACAGTATATATCACCCTTATATGATGGGCGCAACGCCACGGTAATTTTGTAATATCCTTTTAAACTTTGCCATTATCTTCGCTGGGCGGCGCCATATTGCTCTGCGGGGGGCTCAGCGGCAGAGTGGTTTGAGTACGAGCTCCTGGCACCGCGTTCACACAGTAAAAACCTCTCGGAAAAACGGCCGAAACGCATGGAAAATCGAATAAAAAGAAAACTGGTGTGCACTGGATGGCTCCTGGATATATCAACTAGTACTACAAATGCAAGGAAAAAAACTTTTGATCGACTTTCGAGGAAGAATTTGCAGCGGAAAAGGTGGTTGCAAATGCGGAAATTGCCGTGTCCGCCAGCCGCTGGCTCTGCGAGTGACCACTTTTCCGATGCAGATTACAAGACAAAAGACGTATGTGATGAGCATGGACAGACGGTGAGCATCAAGATGTCATTCTTGGTCAAAGACACCGTTCCATCTTAGATCTTTTTTTCCGCATATGACCATGCATCTACAGACTATTCTGCGACAAGGAAACGTCAGATATCAGAGGGCAGAGCAATGCGTAGGAAGCGATGAGCCGAAACCAGGTTAGTAAATTGGATTACCGTTACCATTGTGACTTATCACTACGATTACAATATAGTTCCACCCCAATAAGCACAGCTGTGCTTCAACGTCAGCATATATATGACCCACAGTAAATCGAAATGTATGAATACAATAAAGTGCGAGTAAGTGTTAATAGTTTGATATAATTACGAGTGTTTTCCAATCCGCCGATTTATTTTCGACGTGATCAGATGTACCGTCAATAGACAATACGTGGCCGTACTCAAAACAATAACAATAACTCAGTAAGTGCTACAGGATATACTGCAGCCTTGTAACATGGGCCATGGCGTATGTACTAGGCAAAATTATTCAAGAAAATAATTTGATATTATTTATTGACAGTCATAATAATTAAGTCTCATACTCCTGTGTTCTAAATGCCTAGAGAGCAAGCGGCAAGCGTAAGGCTAAGCCTGGGGGGGTTAGATGCATGGGAGAAACACGACGAAAAGACAGTATAGACTATAGTGCAACAGAAGCCTACTGTTGCTGTTTACATTTCAAATTCTTTATGGAAATATTTAAATATACAAATACTTTCATTGTGATTAAGTGCAAATGCAGTTACAAAACTTTTTAAAAGTATTTAAATATTTAAGTAAAATGCATTTCACCCATGCAATGTCTAGCTGGAAAGGAAACTAAGGCATCGTCATCTACCCAGTTGAACACTGTCAGATTACATGTCTGCTTTCTATAATGACACTTTACAATTTCTGTCTGAATTCTTGTGACTTGACAATAAGGCAAAATTATATAAAATGAATTTGCTTTATTGATCAGATTAAACCCCACATGTAATAACCGGAAGTTCATAAAGAGATGTATTAATTACATTTTATTCTAACACGACTGATAACACTGTAATGAATATCGTGGGGGAGGGGGCAACTGTCGGCAACCCACAATAGTATTAGTACAAGCTATACATATGAAGGAAGTATATCAGGCATGGGGTCAATTCTGTTTTGTCAATTCCAAAAAATCAGTTCTAATTCCGCCTTGCAAAAAATCAATTCCAACTGTTAAAATCCTAGGCTAAAGAAAAATTCAAATCCAATTCGTTTTAACACAGTTTTATTTGTCACGTGTGCACAATCATATTTAATAAAAAAATATGATAAAAAAATTATTGTTCGTTAAATGCACACATACACACACACACACACATATATATATATATATATATATATATATATATATATATATATATATATATATATATATATATATATATCTGGTTTACCATAAAAAACTTTAAAATGGCATCCAGCCATTTCATATGTACTTTTTGCTACGACACCTCTCCTGGATTTTTGCTAACAAAACCAGACATTTTGGACAGCCCTGGACAGTTGGGTCATTAATCTGAGTTTTGAACAGTTTCCCCTGTTTATATTGGGTCCAGGTCATTTGCCCCCCTCCCAGACATTTGCCCCTTTGTCACTTGCCCCCCAAACATTAGCCCTTTGCCTTATTCAAAATCTGGACATTTGCCCCCTGTCCGTAGCTTCTGGATTATTTGTAAGTTTTTTAAGAAATGTTTTTTTAACTTATTTTTTTAATTTCTGAACATGAATTCAAGATATATATTACCCTAATTGCAATTAATGTTCTTTGTGCCAGATCAGCCAAGTAAATTACTTTATGTAGTTGGAGATGATCCTGTAATCAAAGGATTATCTTTATTGCAATTGTGGAAGAAGTCAGTGACATTAGGACCAGGACATGTTAAGACAATTGAGGATATTTGAAAGAAGCCATCTCAACAAGGTTTCTTTTGAATTGCATTTACCATGGAGAGTTGGAGTGACTCCATTTTTCTATAAAACTGGATGCACAAGCCAGAGTTGTCAGAAAACACTTATAACTTCATCATGGAAATTACTACTAGCATCTGAGGAGGTCAGAAGCTATGGTTTGAGTGTCATTCCTACACCAAGAAGGGGGACCAACAAGATTACTCTTCAATGGGAGTGAAGCCAGCGTCGATCCTAATCATGCAAGGGTGCTGTGGTCACTGATCTGATCTCCAGATCCAGAATGTGATCAACAAGACTGCCTGCAACCATGATGGTGACACGGCACAGATAGAAGCTGCCAAGGTCCGTGAGGACCTGAAAACTAAGGCAGCTAATACCAGGGGCACTCCAAACCACTGTTTATGGAAGCATCACCCCAAGAACCCATCTTCCACCACTGATCTGACTATCAATGATACCTGGAAGACAACTGGTGACAAGATCATCTCATACACACTCCAGGGGATAGGCCATTGCATTAGGCTAAAGTGACTTCGACTTGTCATTGAATGTTATGTTATTGTAGTAATAATGATAAAACTGCAAACTGATTTTCACTTGTCAACTATCATAGAAAAAAGGGGCAGATGTCCTGGGGGGGAGCAAATATACTAGGAGGCAGATTTATATCGCTATCAGTTGTGGTATTATTGATATTTCATCAAATTTACTGGAAAGTTTGAGTCTTCAACATCCTAATCTCCAACATGTATTCTCCATGGGGACATTTTTAATTACTACAAAGGGCAAACCCTACAGCCACATGTAACAGCATTGTACAGGTGACCAGTGACATGTGTAGTATGGGAAACTTGTGGGCTGAACATTAGGCTTGGATAAAAAAAGGGGCTGCATTTAAGTGGGGCAGGCTTCCTCTCTCACACAAAGGGAATGAGCAGACAGGTGCCCTTAATTGGCAATCTCTGTAAATAAACCTTGTACACTGAGAAAGAAAATGAGGCCTGAATGGTCTGATTTTGGTTTTACTGTCTGTTACAGTAACTTAGTATTTCTTTTTGATGCAAATGCTTGATTATATTGTTCTTGGTCACAATGTTTCAATACCAGAGTAGACAGTGTCTATGCTGTAATGTTGACAACAGTAGATAGTGACTTGGGTACAATGACAAATATTTTTGGAAGTAAACATTCTTTAAACTAGAAGTGCAGGGGGGTTACGTAGAGGTGTCTCAAGCAGAACAAGAGGCCACTAGCACAGATAAACCAATGTCAAATCATCCGAAAAACATCTCTGAAAAAGGTTATAGATGCATATGTTTAAATGCAAGGAGCATAGTAAATAAGAAAAACGAATTAAACATTATGGTAGAAGATATTGACCCTCACATAATTGGTATAACTGAATCATGGGCCAACATAGATATAACAGATGCTGAATTAGGACTGACAGGATATGTAATGTTTAGGAAAGATCGAATAGGAAGAAGGGGCAGGGCAGTTATTTTATATGTTAAAGAATCTATTCAGGCTTATGAAATAAAACTAGAAAGGGAAGCAGATTGCGATGAAGCTGTTTGGTGCAAAATTGTTTCAGGAAATTCAAAATTAACTATTGGATTAGTTTACCGAAGTCCAAACATAAACGAAGAGGACAACACAAAAATAAAAAACGCTATAAAGGAAGTTAGTAAAGGGGAATGTATCATAATGGGAGATTTTAACCATGGACACATACAATGGAATTCTCTAGAGAGCACAGGGATTGAGGACCAACAATTTCTATTTTTAATCCAGGATAGCTTTCTTACTCAGCACGTACTAGAACCAACCAGGGGAGAAAATGTACTAGATATAGTTTTGTCATCACAAAAAGAATTAGTGGACAATGTAAAAATATTTGAACCATTGGGTAATAGTGACCATAATCAAATACATTTTGACGTCAATGTAAAATCAGAAAGGAAAAATAAGAAAACGTACAAGAGAAACTTCCACAAAGGTAACTACAAAGATATGAGAAAATACTTAGCAAAGCTAGATTGGAATAACATGCTGATGAATAAGACCGCAATTGAATGTTGGAATATTCTAAAATATGAAATTGAGAGTATCATCGATAAATTTGTTCCCTTCCAAAAACAAGGAAAACGGTGTAGAAAGAAACACTTGTCAAAAGAGGCTATTAGAAAAATAATGCTAAAACAAACTATGTGGAGGGTTTATAGGCGTACCAGAAAGGACGAAGACTATGCAAAATACAAAGAGGCACTTAATGCAGCTACAACTGAAATCAGACAATCTAAAAGAAGCTATGAGCAAAAACTAGCATGTAACATAAAAAATGACAGCAAGAGTTTTTATGCATATGTCAGGAGTAAACAAAACGTACAAGACAAGGTTGGACCTCTAGAAGACAGTGCTGGAAATATAATATCACAGGGGTTTTTAATGGCGGAAGACCTAAATGGTTACTTCAGTTCAGTGTTTACCAAAGAAGATATTAGTTCATTACCAGTTGCTGATGCTAAATTTCAGGGGGCTAAATCTGACTATTTAGGTCCGTTAGTTGTAACTCCAGAATTGGTAGCTAAGAAAATAAAGGCAATGAAGGATAACAAATCACCGGGAGTGGATGGGATTCCTCCAAAATTACTAATGGAAACAGTAGAACAAATCAGTATACCACTTGCAAGAGTATTCAACTTGTCATTAAAAGAGGGAGTTGTTCCATTTGAATGGAAAGAAGCAAACATCATACCATTATTTAAAAAGGGTTCGAGAAATAAGTCAGAGAATTACAGACCAGTGAGTTTAACGTCAGTGATTTGTAAATTATTAGAAAGGTTAATTAAAGACCATATGGTGGAATTCCTCGTTAAGCATAAATTATTAAATTCATCTCAACATGGATTCCTTAAAGCGAGGTCATGCTTAACAAATATGTTATGTTTTTTGGAAGAAATCACTAAGTGGATAGACGTGGGATCGCCAGTAGATATTATCTACTTAGATTTTCAGAAAGCTTTTGACAAAGTGCCACATCAAAGATTACTACTTAAATTAAAAGCCCATGGTATTGGGGATAGCATAACTGACTGGATAGAACAATGGCTGACTGACAGAAGACAACGAGTTGTAGTAGATGGAGAAGTTTCAAATTGGAAATCGGTTTTGAGTGGGGTACCTCAAGGATCAGTATTAGGACCTATATTATTCTTAATTTATATCAATGACTTGGACGACAGTATAACAAGTAACGTACTGAAATTTGCGGATGACACAAAACTGTTTAGAAAGGTTAATACTGATGGTGATAAACATTTACAAAACGATCTAGACAGATTAGTGAAATGGTCTGAGAAATTGCAGATGTTGTTCAATTTTGGGAAATGTAAATGCCTACATACAGGACATAGGAACTTGAATGTAAACTATAAAATGGTAGATACTGTTCTGGGTACTACTGTAAAAGAAAAGGACTTAGGAGTTACAATAAGCGCTGATATGAAAGTTTCAGAGCAGTGTGGTATTGCAGCTTCAAAGGGTAATCAAATTCTTGGATTGATTAGAAGAAACATAACATACAAGGGAATAAAGTTAATTATACCTCTTTATAAAGCAATAGTTAGACCTCATTTAGAATACTGTATACAAGCATGGAGACCATATCGTAAGAAGGATATAGATACGCTTGAACGCATACAAAGGAGAGCAAAGGAGAGACCTTAGTTATGAAGAACGCCTGAAACAATGTGGTTTAACAACTCTAGAGACAAGGAGGTTAAGAGGAGATCAGATTGAAGTTTTTAAGATATTGAATGGGTATGAAAATATTGATAGAACTATGTTTTTCTCACTCAAGAAGGATAGCAGAACTAGAGGACATGAGGTAAAATTAGTAAAGGATCAATGTAGATTGGACATCAGGAAGCACTCGTTCTCAGAGGACAATAAATGAATGGAACAAATTGTCTACAGATTGTGTAACTGCTAGCAGCGTGAATATGTTTAAAAACAAGGTTGACACATATCTCAGGAGGGCGGGCTATAAGTAGATGAACATTGTTGGACTCTCGATAAGCCAATGGCTTCCTTGTCCACTTGCCATCTGGGCCTTTGGCTTGGATGGCAAATCTTGTTAAATCTTGATAAACTTCCTGGCTGTTACCAGATTCAGGGTGACATGCTAATAGCAGACAAATATGATTTTAAAAGTAATATAAGTAAATATAAGGGTAAATATTAACAGTATCAAGTCAATAATTCCAACAAAATCAATTCCAATTCCAAAAAAATAAATTTTGAAAAAATAAATTCCAATAAAAAAAATTTTTGAAGTCAATTCCAATTCCGAAACTGGAATTGAGGGTCAGTTCCAATTCCGGAATGGAATTGACCACATGCCTGAAGTATATTCATGACAATATCTTGTCTCTGTGTACTACAGCAACAGTCATGAACAGTATAATTGAATTGAAACAAGCTTGTCTGTGGGGCTTTTGTTGGGAGGGGCTTTTGTCCATGCACCATACTATCTAGCAGATGCTTTTAGTATAATACCTAATAATTATATATATATATTTACATATATACATATATATATAAATATATATATATATATATATATATATATATATATATATATATATATATATATATATATATATATATATACGTGTGGGCAGGTATGTGTGTGTGCGTGCAGCATTTATAAGGTAAAGATGTCACAAGCATAGATCTGCATTTGGTCCAATAACAATATTCATGCATTATGTTATCTAAATTGAGTGTCAGATATAAAATAAGGAACCCCATAGAAAGTATACCTATGGGTCTATATTTTGTTATGGAATTTGGACCCCTTATAGAATTTTGACCTCCCTGGCCCATTGAAAACAGTGCAATGTTGATTAGATAATATAATACACTTTGGAGCTAGGATGCTACAATTTTGGTTACATGCGTTTGGTTATGTTACCAGTGGCATTCGTCAAACTAACCAAACATATTCATTAAAAACATTAAGAGATCAGTGAAAGACCCATTGGTTGAATTAACCCTTTCAGACCCGAGTACGTATATATACGTATCGTATTTAACAGCCGTTGCGACCCATGTACGTAAATATACGTACTCCAAGTTCCATTTATAAATACGGTCCAATCAGCGACTTAGTAGGCTTTGCTATGACGTTATCAGAAAGAGGCACGCATGCGCAGTATCATACTGTCGGCCATCTTTTCTCAATGTTTTCAATTTGGATAGGAAAAGTGAATTTTCCGCATCGTTTGTCATAATTTTTCGAAGTTGCCGGAAAAGAAATGGCCGGATCAAGTGGCGCTAGTGAAGCGTCTTTCGATGTGTCGTTTGAGACGGACATTGGCGAAGAATTCGGCGGGTTTTACGCGAGAGATGTCGAGTTAGTGGAGGAACTAATCCAGGCAAATTCGATTGAGAAAGTTCCGACGAAGTTGACGTCTCCGACTTCGAAAACATCGACATTGACAGCAGCTCCAACGATAACAATGTGATACTTGACCCGGACGATTTAGACGCTGTGTCTGTTTTGTGTGCTTTATTTGAACTTTACGTGTGAAATGTCGAGTTACTGGAGGAACAAATCCGAGATTGTCCAGGCGGTTTCGACTGAGAAAGCGATGACGAAGTTAACGTCTCCGACTTCGAAAAAATCGACATCACATAACGTTGTGATACTTGATTCGGACGCTGTGCCTGTTTTGTGTTTTATTTGAACATTACATTTTCATACTTTTTGCTGATTGTAGCAACTGCAGACTTGAAGACTGGTACAGACTAGTATTCAGTGATATATAGACATTGCTGCTACTCTTACAAGTGGACATTTATATCAGTGAACCATTTTTATTTTGGACATTCGTTTTTTTCAATTTCCGTACATTTTGTTGTTGTTTTCCATGGCAATTGTCATGCACCTGTCTGTGTTTTCATGAATAAATTGTAGTTGGATGGATAGCTCATTCATTCAGCTTTCAGAAAATGTATACTTTTATGGGTCTGTCTCTTACTATTGTGCTGTTGTTAGACAATCCCCTATGCATGGTAACAGAAAACTGAATCATTGAAATAACTCTGGTTCCTGGGGCAAATTTTGTTGGCGATCATGTGGGTCTGAAAGGGTTAACATGGCTCCATAGGGAAAATGCTTTTCCCTGTGGTTGATTACTTTATATATTCTATATGACACTGGCACTCTTATATTCTAAAAATAATATATACAAGAGAAAGTTTCTCACATTGTGATTAATTTTTATTATGCAAAAGATGAATTTTGTAAAATTTTCAAGTCACTGTATGTGTAATCTTTTCAGATGAAGGATTCACCATTGGTTCGTACAAGTACAGGTACTAGTTTTGAAGCGTCCAGCGCTACGGGTGATGCCGTCAATCTTTACATTACGGATGTCACCTTTAGTGCCATCACTGCTACTACTGCTGTGGCACCACATACAACTGATGCTGAAATGCAAATCGATCCGGTAACGATATTTCAAGTGCGACACTTCGCGAATGCTGCTGTAGTCATGGATGACATTATTGCACCAATGAACGTTGATCATGACTACTCCTATGTGAAGCTTCCATCAGATTCAGTGAGAATAAAGACATTGGTGCAGATGATGCACACTATGTGATAACAGCGACATAACCGAGGGTGACTCAAGCAGCTCCGACACCTATGAGAAAGAGAAGAAGTTTGTCATTCATGAGAAAAACTTATGTCACTTTTCTGCACCTGCCACACACCAAACAGCCATAAACTGTGACACAGGTTGTACTCATGTCTGATCTATCACCAAGGTCTTTCGGATACTGGGGTGTCTGTCAGAGGAAAGTGTGCTGGTTTCTACCCCTGGATGAGTGAAAGGTGAATTGAATATGTTAGGTGTACATGTACTATCAGTCAGAATAAGTAGTGTATTGGTGTATATTTACTGCCAGTAGTGTATTGGAACAGATGGTTGGTGTGCAAGTACTATCAGTCAGAACAAGTAGTGTATTGATACATATGATTGGTGTACATTTACTGTCAGTACAAGTAGTGTATTTGGTAGAGAATGAGACACTTGGTTTACATTTGCTGTCGGTAGGAACAAGTAGTAGATTCAGTCAGAACAAGTAGTATATTGGATACACATGATTGGTGTACATTTACTGTCAGAAGAAGTAGTGAAATGGTGCAGATTCCAGAATGAGATCATTGGTGTACATTTACTGTTGGTAGGAACAAGTAGTGTATTGGTATGCATGATTGGTGTACATTTACTGTCAGTCAGAACAAGTAATATTGTTACACATGATTGGTGTACATTTACTGTCCAATCAAAACAAGTAGTCTATTGCCATTGGTACAGATGATGATGGTGAAACAGTTAAAATGCCTTGGCTTTATAAAGATTAACTATTTCCTAAGCTAAACTACCAGTATATTTGATATGTTGTGGCATAATAATGATGTGTGTAACTGTGATATCCATGTTCCAGGTTGTATTTCCCGGTGGTAGAAGTCACTGTTTTAGGTCAATGTTTAGTCTTGGTTTCAATCGTTCTAGTTAGCCTTATTTCTTTGGTAATTGTTTTACTATGTGAATAAACGTTTGATATATTTTATGTTGGTCTCAATATAAATGAAATTGTGTGTAGTGACATGCAAGATGCTGCAGGTAACATTTTTGTTGACAGAAATGGGATATAGATAAGAAGGCATTCACATCATTCAGTTATTAATATTTTAGTGGGAATTTTTGTAGTTTTCCAGGTTGTTTTTCGACCTGCTGCATACTGTGGGTGCCTCACAATTTGTCTATAACAGATTATTAGTACACTCACCTGTGTCAGGTCAATCTCCATAGCTAAACTTTCCATCAATTCAATTCGGTTCAGAATAGACATCACAGATCCTTCCCACATCGCATGATGGGATTACTTGTCTTGCCTTTCCTGAGCCTGAAATATAATTTGTCAGGGTTAGTTGATAGCACTAATTCCATAATTACCATAATAGTTGCAAAACTGTGAACATTACATACTGTCAGTAGTTAATTATTGTTATTTAAATTATTACATTGCACCAAACAACAAGGTGTTGTGGTGTGCTACAGAGAGGGGTGATTACAAGTACGAATATTAATGTAATCATGATTACAGTAATTATTGCAATCACAATTGCTAATGTAGTCATGATTACAATCACGATTACGGTAACATTTAAGAATATATATATATTCACATAATGAATTAAATAAACCCTCATGTTATTATTGTCATCAATGTTATTCAACACAAAATCAAACACAATATTAAAATACAGTCACGGTACACTTCATTAGATTAGATACAAAATAAAGAGAAAAGCCTGCTTGCATTGCCATTGTAGTTCGGACCTCGCCCTCGGACTAGGTAAAAGAAATATGCAGAAAAAATATGATTATAAAAAATGGCAATCATTCGATAACAATTGAATTACTGACCTGCCCACGAATCAATGAGTCGGCACGCAAATCATGCAATGACAGCAGACCAACATCTAGCACTGCTCTGTTTGTGCATATCACTACAAAATCATCGTCTTCGCCTTCGTACGGTGATGCAAGCACCAACGCGGTCGGGCACACGGTGCTGCATAGCCATAGGCAAAAATTTTCGCCCCGCTCTTCGTACTAGTAGCAACAGCCAGATAGAAAAACATTGTAGGGCGATTGACTTTGCCTACCATAGGCATAGCCATAGCCTAGCCCTAGGCGTGGTAGCTTCCTCGGCGCAGCATGATGACTCAACGTAAACGTGCGCAGACATCGGGACGCAATTTCCACAGGTTCACCACATCACATTACCTAGTCAGGAATCGTTGACAGTCAAAGCGCTGTTGTAATTTTTCCTGAATCCAACATCAACAAAGGCGAAGCCGACCTGGAGTCTGGAGCGCGACTCGCACACTCGGTGACACTTTACGATTGTCAACCGTTGTTTCCGTGTGGCCTGTCGAAGTAGACTCTTCGTCTGTGGTTTCCATTTCTCCAAAGATAGACAACTATTACGGAAGTTCAGTAAACCACTAATCGCTAGTAGCAGATCTGGTAAAACTGTCACAAGCGATGCATCTATCTTGTCAACAAATAAAAAATAGTTCCGGTATTACGTTATCGCATATTCTCGTTGGTTAGCGTCTCGTGCGTTCGAGAAGTGTGGCGTTTTCCACGATTTTTTGCGTGTTTTGTTGTAATTTCTTTAACTTTTTTTATTTGGAACGAACAAAAACGCTATTTTGTTCACGTGTGTAAACACTTGTATATATAACAGAGACCCATATCTTTTTTTTCGCTCCAGAATGCCTATTTACGAAATAAATCGCAAAAAAATCGAAAATTTACATTGATTAGATATACGCGACTCAAACCACTCGTTTCGACAACAAGATGGCGATACGCAGTGATGCATTTTGTCGATTTGTGTCTCGAACAAAATCAGTTTTTCAGTTTATCTCATAAATTAGCAGGTATTTGTCACCATATTTAAATATACGGCATAACACAAAATTGCTTCAGTTCCCCTTTAAATATACAGTCTATAGCTCACATATAGTTAAACAACAACTTTCGGGAAATCCCCGAAAACTGCGTTGCGCATTCGATCGAGATTTCCCGTGTAAACAAAACATATTCTGTTTCTTCACACGACACGAATCCCACTAAAGTAATACGTTAAACATGACGAGCTATAAAATTGCGTCCGCTGTCTCAGCGTTATCACTCGGAATAGGTGTTTGGGCTGGTTCAAGGTATGAAAGGGCGAGACGGCAATGTCAAACGCGAGCCGAGGGCGATGACTCAACGTCCAATCACCAACAATACAACGTCAACGGGAACACTGGCTGGGCAGGGATTTTGACAAAATACGTCCCTACGCTGTCAGCTGCACAGCCCGTTATGCCTGTTCCTAGCGGCCCACCCCCGACATACGCCGGCAACAAGATGTCACAACTCATGCGGTACGGTCTGCCGACAACATCGAACAATGTCCGAACATATGACGAATTCATTTTAGCCTACGACTCGCGTAATCGCAATGCACACTGGGTATTCGAGCACATAACCAGGGATGATGTAACCCCAAGGGTCGATGTCCAGCGAGATAATTGCCAATTCGTGGAAGATTCTTCCATACACCCCTACTTTAGGGGTACAAATCAGGACTTCGCAAAAAGTGGTTATGATCGCGGCCACCTGGCGGCAGCCGCAAACCATAGACGAACGATGAGGGGGCTGGACCAGACGTTTCTTCTCAGCAACATTTCTCCTCAGGTACGACCACTAGGTTGCTCCTCGCCCACTCACTCGCTCACTCACTCAACTGATCCTCTCCATGTCCTAGGTGCATGGCACACGAGGCTTCCACAAGAGAGCGCCACTGCCCGCTGATTGCAGCCCGTGTGGCGAGGATGTCCCATATGTTCGATCGCATTCTTTCATGTTCTTTCCAACAGTCCATCTCCACGTTACTCAACACTGTGCACTTCACTGAAAGGACCAAACAGTTTGTGAAAGCTATATGTCTAATTTCACTACACTATGCCTTAAAATATTTCCCTAGATCTGCCTAGAGGATATAGGTCCTCATCCAGGATTCGTATTTAAGTATATACAGTAATTCAGCTTAAGCCAGCCTTGCAAATAAAACTAACAGCAATTACGATGAATCTACTTTAAACATACATTACGCAGGAAATCAAAATTGTAGAGGACGGGGTGACAATTTTATAATAGAATAACCACCTGGAGGTTCGTTCATTTCAATCGTGTCCTCGTGCGATGTAGTTACCTTTTATTTCCTCTGGCATAGACACTATTTTACTTAGAATTTAGAATCCGTATCACTCCACGACACCGTCACCACACAAGTCGCCGTGACTACTGCCACTGCCGCCAACAGACTCGTTCACTGGAAGTAGACAAAATTAGCAGTTTTATTCAGCTTACTGGTAATAATAGAACGAAAATCGAATAAAGATGGACGCGTGCAGTTACGTTTTACGTACACTAAAGAAGGCAGTGCACTTGAACAGTTGCCGGCGAGTTAAATGTGGGATTCTCAGGCGTAAGAAACGCTTCAAAGCCACCGAAAGTGCATCGCAAACAAACAGAGGAACAAGCGAACATCAATTCGATTTTGATGGTCGGACATTTCATTAACAGTTAAAAAAAAACCTAGAACATTTTCTAGAAAGTGACAGGTGTGTTACAAAGCTCCCGCCAACGCATGCTGAATGATTGTCACCGTTCAGTTGGTGCGAGAACATCACGGTGATTGCGACCGCAAAAGGCTTCCATCATTGGAATTAACTGTAGAAAAAGACAAACAAGAACTGTGACGGAAGTCGCGGAACGAAGCCAAACATGTGGCCAAAGACAGAACGGAGAGAGTGAGAAAGAGAGAGAGAGGGGGGAGAGGGGGAGAGAGATAGAGAGGGGGTGATATATATATATATATATATATATATATATATATAGAGAGAGAGAGAGAGAGAGAGACAGACAGACAGACAGACAGACAGAGAAGAGAGACAGACAGACAGACAGACAGAGAAGAGAGGAGAGAGACCGAGAGGCCACAATTCTAAAACCTCTGAGCGGGGGAGGCATCATATCGCCCGGTCTGATTGCAATGTGAGAACTAACAAACTAATCTCCCTATGGGCATGTTTCTGTCTGTATCTGTCTGTGCCCATAGGGAGACTAGTTAGTTCCCACATTGCAATCAGACCGGGCGACGTGATGCCTCCCTCGCTCAGAGGTTTTACAACTGTGGCCGAGTAATACGACACGATGACGAGTTGCGAGTGATACTCCTAATTCTGAATTGCACAGTTGTCTCCTAATTCTGAATTGCATAGAATTGCACAGTTGTTTCCGTGCAACACCGTTCGTTCGACGTATTGATATGGCATTGGCTGCAATACCTTTAAACGTGTTTTGTTCTTTCAGGTTGGCGAAGGATTCAATAGACATGCGTGGAATTCACTCGAGAGATTTGTGCGAGGTTTGACGAAACGCTACGGCAACATCTACGTCTGTACCGGTCCTCTCTATTTGCCCAGGTGCGATTCAGCTTCTCTATTATCGCCTTTTCGTTGTTCCTCACTTGAAACGAGCTATATTGAAATTCCTTTATTATGATGCCCTTTTTCTGGTGTTTATTTACAAAGCGTAGAAAGTCGTGCTTCTGTCGGTTTCCGCCGCTTTTGACGCCATAAACCTGTTTTCGCCGAGACGGTTTATACCGCGGTTTATAAGCGGTAAACTTGATAAACTGGATGAAATGCGCGTGTTGTCTAATTCATTACGTCACGATCATATTGTCAACAGGCGGCGCGGCGAGCATCCTCGCAATACTGGCCAATCACCCGCTAGACCGTGCTGGCTGCCCGAGACAGTACTGGTTCAATCCGGCCATGTAAATGTAACGTTTCGCGAACAAATGCATTCTTTGTTTACTATTAATCAAGCTATGATACATGGTATTATGTGCTTAAGTAAACGTCGCGTTCATGTGAAGGCTCGTTCGCATATTGAATGCGCAGTAGTTGCTTATGTCGTCTGTTAACTTGACCTACTTAACTTGACCTACTTCCTGCTGTTAACTTGACCTACTTCCTGTTGTGCCTAAAAGCGACTTTAGTCCGATTTATCGGCCGACACCCATTAGCGAGACCAATTTGTGGCTGCGATTGTGTCGGTGGAATTAGGACTGGATCCTCTTTGACCTACAGTCGGTCGTGAACGCACGCACGAGAAAATGTGAAACCACTTGACCCCAAATAAAGAAAATGTGCCTAGAATGGCCACGTGTGCAACAAATGGATCGATTTTACCGTGATTTTTATTTATTTTTTATTACAAAACAGCGGGACATTTCGTCCAAAAAGCGAGAAAGCGGGGGAGCGGTATTTCCCGCCCGAAAGCGGTAATGCAGACGCCTATGCACGTGTAATTATATCGTACAATGTGTATGTTTTTTATTATTGTTGGGTTCAGCCTCCTGTTACGTTTCCCATTGGCGACCATGTTAACGTTTTGCACGATTATAAGAAAACGGGACCATCAAAAATTCTGAAACTTCTTACCTGCCGTTGCCATCATCTCATTGACATGCTAATCGAGTGTAATCAAAGTCTCGTACTTGTAACTCATTTAAAATGCCTGAACGTGCCATACCCGTCAATGTTTACCAATGTCTGCATGAATTACTACGCACACGTGCCTTGTTGCGAAAAAATTGCCAAAAATCGTCCCGCCTATTGAAATTATCTAAAAATCCACAGTTACATTGCCAACATGTTCTACCAGCAAACTTACCAACGTGCTTGGTTCAAATGCAGCTATGCCAGATGATATGATTTTTTTTAAATAACACATATCTAAAATTACACTGCCCTACATTCGTGTAACACACCAGGAAGTCTAACTACGGCATGCTCCCTGTTGGTTGTTCGACAGGTGTGACGTCAGCGGGAAGATGGTGGTCTCGTACGAGGTGATCGGACCGCGCCACGTTGCCGTGCCGACCCACTTCTTCAAGGTGGTGCTTGGAGAGACATCTGACGGACGTTTCGATCTCTTCTCCTACGTCATGCCCAACTCGCCCCAACCTGCTGACGTAGACCTGGCCAGCTACCTCGTTCCCGTCGACATGATTGAAAGGGCGTCCGGGCTGCTGTTGTTTGACCGACTACCGAGGGAGCGTATACGAATGATTAATCGTCACTAATATCGAAATCCATATGTGAATTTATGGATGGAAACGTTATTAATAATAGTTTAGCTTTTGATTATCTAGATCGTGTAAATTTCATTAAGAAATCAGAAAACAAATTGATCGACGTATTTGATTCGTTGGCTTATGATTTTGAGCAACATGAGTTGTTCATTAACAGGAGTGAATGTCTGCACGTAGATGAAGTTTGAACAGCGGATGATTGTTGATAAATGTGTCTTGGAATCGGGTAGTATTTGACTGGATTGCTACAGACACTGGGAGATTGCACGTGTCACGGATTTATCATTCACATTTATTCGACGAAAAAATCCCATTCCATTTTGTACGAAACGACTCCATTGGGGTTAGAGGAATAAAGGCAAACACCGACGTTAATCGAAAGCTTTCAGATTAATTTGCGGACCTGAAGTAAGTCTTTATTCGTAAGTATGTGTGTAATACAAATGTGCGTGCGTGCGTGCGTGCGTGCGTGCGTGCGTGCGTGAGTGCGAGCGAGCGTGCGTGCGTGCGTGCGTGCGTGCGTGCGTGTGGGTGTGTAATACAAATAGTATATGTGTGCGTGCGTGTGTGTGTATATTAAAATATATATATATTATTACACATATATATATAATCGGGTGCGCGTGTGTGTGTCGTGTATGCGTATGCAATATGTAGTATGTATACATACATACATACATATTGCATATGCGACACGCACGCACGTACGTACGCACAGAAGACAGAGGTAAACTGGTGATTCAAGTAACACATTAACCTACACAGCACGGTCCAGGTCGCCGGGTTTAATTGAATAGGAAATCGGGCGTGCACAGCGCGCAACACATTTTAATCTAGGCGTTCATTCGCTAATTGGTAGACGAAGCGTTAAAGCCGGTTCACCGACGTCGGCCCGACGAAAGACGAATAGCGTTTCGGCGTTCGTTATGCCTGCTTTGCTATCAATCCGCGGCTATCGGGCGAAATTGTGTTTTGATTTAATCGCACGAATCCGGATTATGCACGGTCACCAAGATTTGGCATTATTCGACAATCTCTTTGTATCGCCCCGATCTCTTGTCACGTGACAACCATAATTTGACTCGGGGCTCGCATTCAAGCTTCCCCAGGGCGCCGTTACTGCGAGCGTTGTTATTCATTCCTGAGGCAATTTACTTCGCCGAATAAAACATCGCGATTGATTGCGAATCCTTTTATATAAAAACCGAGTAGACGATTTGAGAGATGTACGCAAGCATACGATATGCACGTCGTACGTGATCGCATGTTGCAGTAAGCACTTAATTTGCTAAGATAAACTGCATTAATAACATAATTTGCATGAGTTACAGAATCCTAGTTTTTACACATGACGCCTCCATTTCTTGTGTTTATGCTCCACGGAAATGGTAACAATTATGGTTAAACTAAAAGGTACGCTCTTATATAGCGGTGTCCAGGCCTTTGCACTGTTCAAAGCGCCTTTACACTTCGCCCCCCAGGCAGGCCTGTTCATTTCAACGCCATATAGACTTCTCTGGGAAGCATTCAATCATGCTGCAATTACTGCGCGAAGACTATTCCTTCAGATATGCATCTCTGTCTGTTGCCATGTGCTCATTTATACAGCTGCGTGAATTGTGGCAACGTGTGATGAAAAAAATTGCCAAAGTTTCGAAACGTCAGCAAGAGGAATCGAACCCGGGTTCTCTCGATTGAGAGCCCGACATTCTAACCGCTGTCTCTGCCGCTCCCCACAAGTGGCAGGTCTTTACAAGACACACATCATTCACATGTTTGTTTCCGCTGTTTCGGAAGTTGACGTTTTCGCGCGTCTCGTTTTAGAATAATTTCCCGAAAGATTAAACCTATCTAGTAACCGCTGTTTTGATGAAAACATTGGACAAACTATTAAATTATTTTCGACTGGTTCCTGTCGAATTTCGGCGAAAAGGGGCAAGCTTAGTCCGTTTTTACATATGAGACAAGGCTATTCACGTTTTCGTGCACGTTACTATCGATCAAATTCAATTATTTTGATGATGTTAACAAAGTAGGAACTATACGCACTATTTTACTACTGCGCATATTACTTAAACTATTCAGTCACTACATATTACTTAAACTATTCAGTCACTACATATTACTTAAACTATTCAGTCACTACAGATTTGATCTTTAACGAACTAGATTCCCGATGGGCTAAATTAATTGCAAAAGCAGCTTTATTTGCGCCACAGACCAGTTCATGACGACAGTGCCCATCTCTTACATATGTTGTCCTAACACAATCGGGCGCCATTTGTAATTGGCAGCGATCGTGTAGTGGTTTCCTGGTCAACTGAAATGTGCGAAGTGCATTATTTAAGAAGGTGAAGAACGTACTTGTTGAGAGCTAGTCATGATTTAGAACGTACTTGTTGAGAGCTAGTCATGATTTAGAACGTACTTGTTGAGAGCTAGTCATGATTTAGAACGTACTTGTTGAGAGCTAGTCATGATTTAGAACGTACTTGTTGAGAGCTAGTCATGATTTAGAACGTACTTGTTGAGAGCTAGTCATGATTTAGAACGTACTTGTTGAGAGCTAGTCATGATTTAGAACGTACTTGTTGAGAGCTAGTCATGATTTAGAACGTACTTGTTGAGAGCTAGTCATGATTTAGAACGTACTTGTTGAGAGCTAGTCATGATTTAGAACGTACTTGTTGAGAGCTAGTCATTATTTAGAACGTACTTGTTGAGAGCTAGTCATGATTTAGAACGTACTTGTTGAGAGCTAGTCATGATTTAGAACGTACTTGTTGAGAGCTAGTCATGATTTAGAACGTACTTGTTGAGAGCTAGTCATGATTTAGAACGTACTTGTTGAGAGCTAGTCATGATTTAGAACGTACTTGTTGAGAGCTAGTCATGATTTAGAACGTACTTGTTGAGAGCTAGTCATGATTTAGAACGTACTTGTTGAGAGCTAGTCATTATTTAGAACGTACTTGTTGAGAGCTAGTCATAATTTAGAACGTACATGTTGAGAGCTAGTCATGATTTAGAACGGCTACGCGGTCGTTCCACGATGAGATCTATGTATATTTGTGTCTACGGAGTGCGATTATGGAATTCTCAAAGTGATGACATAACAAACATTAATAATATAATTGCATTTAAATCTAAGCACGAAAAACGTCTATTTCACAAATATGCTACTGTGGAAATGTAACTATTGACGTATTGAATTCTGCTATTTAACATGTGATAACCTGTGTATTTTATATCACAATAAATACATTGAGAATGTATATAATATGTATTGTAGTTACGTAACACATACTTATAATAACTAAGCTAATTGTCAATCTGGTGTGTGAGGAAAAACGTACACGTGTGAGAAACTTAATACTTTTATATTAATACGATTGTTAGGGATAAACTTACATAAAATGTTCCTTGATTTTGTTTTCGTTCTCCTTCCGTCAATGTTTCCGTTTCACTGCCGTCTTTCCCACCCATATCCCCTCTCCTTCATCCCTCACTCTCGATCCCCACCTCCTCCCATCTCTCTTCACGCAGCCCCGCCATCTCATTCCCGGTCTTCCTCTTCTCCTTCTCCCCTCCGGGCTGAGCACATCCGTTCTCTTCGTCAACCGGTCACCTTCCATTCTTTCCACGCGGAAGACATCGTTTATATTACTAGTTGTCCCATTTACATCCAAACTGTCAAAACAAACTCGTCAAAACAAGTGCGTACATCGTAACACGACAAAGCAGAAAGAGTTTTTATCTTCATGGTGGCGCCTTTTCCATCTATTTACATAGTGTGTCGTTTATAAACTACCGTTGTTCAAGCGCGCACTAAAAGTCACATCATTTTATCAGTGTTTTGGGTTATGCTAACCAACTCTGGCGTCCATAAAGTCGCAGCATCTAAACCAGCGTTCCGCAAACCCTGGCCCGTGGGCGGTTTTCAGTTGGCCCGCAAGAACCTCTCCAAAATAGGAAATATTGAAAAAATAAATTGGGAATATAAATGTTGATTTGTTGATTTCATGTCTACTGTATAATCTAGTCTAGATAATCTAGTCTAGAGTCTAGACAAAATTAAATTAATGTTGCGTCGTCAACCCATTTTCATGCTGGGGCAGTTACTATAGTAGGAAACGCGTATTTATAGTTATATTGTGCGCGTTTAATTAATTATGCGCAACTGTCCGACTGCGCTGCGTAGATAGTTGATCGCTATGCATTTTATATTAGTTAGCCTTAATTTTTTTTAATCGAAGGTACGCAATATTCGATTTATAAATTGCCGATTGCATCTATATATATTACCCAGCGTTTCTTCCAGGAGTGTGCATGGATTCTCTAATCATTAGTTTTGCTGAAATTAGAATAAATTTGCTTGTCAAGTAGTGATACCAGTAATGACATTACTAAAAATCATTTAATTGCAGAGCGCCCCCAGTCGATTGTGCGGATCAATAAAATGCGCCCAACATTAGTGTTACATTAAAATCATCACCACTGTACGCGTTTCGACTAAGAAGACCGTAGCGGCGTAGACCGTAGCGGCGTAGACCGTAGCGGCGTAGCTGTCTCAACCGTTCTAGCCTCTGTAACATCAACATTGTCTACATTACAATAATTACACTGTTAATCGTGTTTTGTTGCGATCCCGAAAACTATCGCATCTGCTGAAAAGAAACGTTGAACTGATACTTCTAGCGAGCGATAGTTCGATGACAACTGGGAGCATGAGTTCTTTTTTGCTATCGCGAATACGATCAAAAAACCTTGTGTCTTATATGTCGCGAGAGCATCGCTGAGATGAAGAGGTGCAATGTGAAACGACATTACGACTCGAAACATAAGAAGGATTTGGACAGTGTTTATCCGGGGAAAGGTGAGCGACCGAAGGAGTTCAAGAAACGCTTTGATGCAAACGTGTGCGAGGCGAAGAGAGTGTCAGTTTTTGCTGAAGGTGCGAGTCGTCTCATCGAAGCTAGCTGTCGCACCTGTAACTCCCTTGCTCAACAGCATGTGTCGTTTGTTCATGCCTAAGTGTTCAAAAAGACTTTCCTGTCCGGTGCTGAAGTTATGTTTGCGGGTTTTCCGAACAAAGAGAACATTGTCGAACATATTAGCAAACTACCGCTTTCAGCCGACACGTGTGCTGTCGCTGTGATGATCTGAGTGGCGACGTCTTCAAGCAACTGTTGAGTAAGCTGCGAGCCTGCCCTGCTTGGTCGATTGCATTTGACGAGAGCACAAATATAAGTGATATTGCTCAGCTGCTGGTACATGTGCGATACTTCGACAACGGCGTTTCGGAAGACATCGTGTGCCTTATTCCATTGAAAGGCACAACGACAGCTGCGGACATTTGCAATGCATTACTGCAATTCGGTAAAGAAAACGAGTTGACATGGGACAACCTTGATTCAATTTGCACGTATGGTGCCCCAAGTATGCTTGGTCGTCGAGCTGGGCTCGTTACAATGTTCCGTCAGCGAATCGGAAAGCCAAACCTGCGTTATCCACCAGCAAGCTCTGTATAAATAAGGAGGTTGCTACCTGCAGGAAACGATACAAACTGTTGTTGAAATCGTGAATCTCATTCCCTCCCGTCTTCTGAACCACCGAAGATTCCACAATCGCCTGGTTACATTTATGGTGATGTTCTGTTTTACCACAGTGTTCGCCGGCGGAGCCGTGGAGCAGTTCTGGATAGATTTGTTGCACTGCTTCCTCACATCATCAGCTTTCTTGAAGAAATCGGTCGTCCTGTCGCTAAGCTGGACACTCCGTTTAAAATTCGGCTCTGCGTCCTGGCAAACATTTTTGGACACATGAACAAGCTGAACATGTTGCTCCAGGGACGGCTGCTGTGTAATCTGTACGAAGTAGCAAAGGGGCTTGACGGCAAGCTTTCTCGAGTCAAAGTTCATGCAGAGGGCGGCAACGTTCTGCATTTCCGGTTCACGAGAGAAGTATGCGGCGAAGCGAGGCTCACATGGAAGACGCCAACGTTTAGTCAGTGTGATTTGTTCATTGTCCGGGTGTATTACAGACAAACGTAAACCGCTGTATTTGAGTACATTTACGTATGTATTAGTTCCTTATTTAACAACGTTGGCCCGCACAGACCTAGATGGAGAAAAAATGGCACCTAGCTAAAAAAAAAGCTTGCGAAACGCTGATCTAAACACTTCTCTATCACGAGACTACAGTGATACAGGCCATAGTGAAACCGGTCTTAAGCGATCGCTCAATGGATGGTCGAAAAGTGGTCCATTAATTCAGGTAAATATCTTAACATACGTGGTATTTCGGGAGGAGTTGACTGGTGGTTAACTAGTGGATGACTGGTGGTTGACTGGTGGTTGACTGGTGGTTGACTGGTGGTTAACTGGTGGTTGCTTCAGCAGGTTTCCCTGTATACAAATCAGGCAGGCGAGATGCATTTACGAAGAATGGTAAGTTTTTTGTCTACATTATATTTAACAGCTCCGAAATATGACGTTTATATTTTTAGTTAACAAAATAAAACTCGACGGTGCAACGTCGTGGTTTGTAGACAACTCAATCTTTAAAATAAACCAACACCACAAAACTAAATGTAAATCGTGTTGAGCAATTCCAAGGACTGTAAACAAATTAAGAATACACAAATTAAATGCAAAATGTCACTAATTTTAACATGCCTACGTAATCGTCGAAATAATTCTATTTGCTGTATTTGTGTGACAATGACAGTGAAAGCGCATAGATATTCTTTCGGTACTGCGACACAATGAAGAAGCCAAGCTGGCGCCGGCATATCGGTGTTACCGAGCATAGGCACTCGACTGTATTATATCGGTGTTACCGAGCAAGGCAATGATTTGTGTAACTTTATCTCAGTTTCCTAACATAGGCACTCGACCGTATTATATCGGTGTTACCGAGCAAGGCAATGGTTTGTGTAACTTTATCTCAGTTTCCGAACATAAGCACTCGACTGTATTATATCGGTGTTACCGAACAAGGCAATGATTTGTGTAACTTTATCTCAGTTTCCGAACATAGGCACTCGACCGTATTATATCGGTGTTACCGAACAAGGCAATGATTTGTGTAACTTTATCTCAGTTTCCGAACATAGGCACTCGACCGTATTATATCGGTGTTACCGAGCAAGGCAATGATTTGTGTAACTTTATCTCAGTTTCCGAACATAGGCACTCGACTGTATTATATCGGTGTTACCGAGCAAGGCAATGATTTGTGTAACTTTATCTCAGTTTCCGAACATAGGCACTCGACTGTATTATATCGGTGTTACCGAGCAAGGCAATGATTTGTGTAACTTTATCTCAGTTTCCGAACATAGGCACTCGACCGTATTATATCGGTGTTACCGAACAAGGCAATGATTTGTGTAACTTTATCTCAGTTTCCGAACATAGGCACTCGACTGTATTATATCGGTGTTACCGAGCAAGGCAATGATTTGTGTAACTTTATCTCAGTTTCCGAACATAGGCACTCGACCGTATGATCAAATAAATAACCATCCAAAGTACAGGTGCCAATGTTAAATTTGTGAACGCTGCGAGGATATCATATTCTTGAAGCGAATTTAAGGAGCAGGCAGTCGGTTCTCCTCCGTCCGCACCAAATGACCTGCCCACGTCGTCCGGCTTCTTCGTATCCTTCCCCTTAAGCTGAACGGAATCCCAATCTCTTCCCTCGGGCCATTCATCCTCTTTCTACCAGTGCCGGATTAACCATGGTACATGCATTCGCCCCCCCCCCCCCCTATAAAAGGGGCCTTACAGAAAGAGATTTTGTCGGACATAAACCTGTTTGAAAAAATTCAACAGGTGTACAATCAGATATGACTATTCACATGATTCACATGATTCACATGGTCACATCTGTAGAACCGTTGGCAACTAATTTAGTAGAAAGTAATTTGATGTCACTTTTTGTTTGCTCGGGAGAACTAGTACGGTCTGTATTTGACGTTGTGTTTTCTTGTATGATTTTCTGGTATGTCACTGTACACTGTATTGTCTTGTATGTATGTTTGTAAGCCGTCGTCGACAACAATCTGTGAATGCCTATGCTCAAACATAGTTGAATAAACGCTAACGTACGGAGTTACCTCCGTAGTCAATACAACGCGTCTCGATCTTCGTCTTCTCACGCACTCGCTAAGGCCCCCCCCCCAACAAAGTTTGTACCAACCCCCCACCACACCTTGTTAATCCAGCACTGTTTTTTTTTATACCCGTTGACGCTCTTTGCTCCTTTGATTTTTCGGACCCAGTTATTCTCGCAAACGTTCAGCTTCTGTTGTCGTTCCGTTTCGAGACTATATGGGCATTTTCCCTTCCATCTGTCTTGATATTTTTCGGCCCGTCATGAATCTACATCTGGCATTTACCTTCCTCCATGCATTCGCCCCCGTTTGCAAATATGTGACATATTGTCAGGACCGGGATACCGTTTTATACGCGTCAAATAACAGTCAGCCTATTCAACACAGTCCAACAAGTTAATGTAATACCGTCTGACCCTAGACCTTTCGCGACCTTTACAATACATTCTTCAATAATGATAAAAACGGCGAAAATCGCTTCTACCATTTCACGCAGTCCGATATCTTTGACGTCAACACAATACCGCATAGCATAGCGACGTGTTGTTCAGTCGAGTGTAAACCTGATATGACGAATCCGGGCAATCTTCTCGCTATCTCCTTGGGAGATCGCATTAGACGGCGCGCTGCCGCCTGCACTCTGCCAGCCACCAGTAATTGGTCGTTCGCCAGCGGGCATGGAGGCCATGCAGCTTCCCGTTGTCGCTTGCTTCCATTCGGCTCGTGTTTGCATCGTCTGACTCCGACAGCGTTGCTAATGTTCTGATCTGGTTTCTATTACTGGCGAGTGCACGGACATCTACAGGTACAAAGGTGCGGTCTTTAGAAAACAATAGTGGCTAATCACCAGTGAATCGGTCCAGTTAGTGCGTTGATTTTGTGATGCGATGCGAAACTCGCAACATGTTGACAACGAGGTACCGTGGCTGTGCTGTGCACGGGTTTATAATACATCCATAATGCGCACACGCGCACGCACGCACGCACGCACGCACGCACGCACGCACGCACGCACGCACGCACGCACGCACGCACGCACGCACGCACGCACGCACGCACGCACGCACACACACACACACACACACACACACACACACACACACACACACACACACACACACACACACACACACATACACACACACACGCACATATATTAATGGTGGCTTCATTCATATGTGAGTCATTGTATGAACAACATAGCTGTCTATCTCGTGACAATCATCATCGTCATCATCATAATCATTATCATCATCATCATCATCTGTACTGTTGTGTGACGTGCACCGGACTCTACTGAAGTTTATCTGGAGTCTGCATGTTTGTTTGGTAACAACTAAAATCATCGTTGTAGATGATTATGTGCTACGAATGGTTGACCATTGAAAGTGCCCAATGCGTTGTTTCCATGTGGAGATTCACTAAGACCACGCCATGTCGAACTCTGACAGGGTTGGCGATCTACACAGTCATGTTAGCCCAAGCACACTTACGAAACTGACGTGTGAGCTCAGAATAGATTTGTTTGGCGACTACCGCAAAAAAAAAGCACTGACATTATTGCATAAGCGTGCTGACGAAATTCATTTGAATGACACAAAGTAAACAAACCAGGTTGGCTAAGTTGCTAGAATGCGGGTTAAGGGTGCTAATACGCTAGTACGCTGAAGTACAAATGTACAGTATTTGTTTCTACATTGCTTACTTATGTTAACCTATAAAATCATATTGAAATCTGTGAGAGTGAGTATAACATTATACTTCATGTTCTTCCGTTATTGTAATTATACTCTTTATGTTTTTATAACGCATTTTCTCTGTGTAATTGTACTTGTTGTAACGAGTTACAAATAAAATGTTTAATTTTATTTGAAAAAAAATTATAAACGCTTATCCGTAAATGCTATTAACCGTTCAAATTATAACATTTGACTATTAGGAAAGTTTAAGCATAAATACACATGGTGATAAATCCATACCCTCTGACGTTTTTTAGCCCGTCCGTCCGCAATCCTAATATATTACTTCTCACGGTCGCAGTGAATCACCCTTAGTCTGAGTAAATCAGAACCAAAGGACAAACTTTAGTAGCTTTAATGCGTTGCAAATGTCATTTATATAAATAATAAATAGCTTAAAGCCTGATTGGGCTACTCACTTACAGTTTTAGGGGAACATATTGATTTGGTCTTGCTTAACGTGGCATGCCGTGTCCAGAACGACCAATTGTCGCACGGTTTTGACCGCAGATATATCGGGATATAACATCGTTCGTTGTTCTATGGACTAATAACATACTCTTAGCCTAATAACATACTCTTAACCTTTAGCAATTAAGGTGATCTTGCTCTTGACTCATGATGTCTAAATTTACAAGATTATTTCCTGAAACGAGGCCACACTATACATATATGTATGTCCCTTCGTGCAGTTAACGTTGAGGTCAACCACCCTAGCAAATAACTTGATAAATTTCCCTCCTCAATTCACATAGCTCATCGCGAATCAGGTTCACTGATCTTCAAATGTGTAGTGCGTGAACAATATAAAAATCCATCCTCTACCAATTTAGCCTATCGCGAATCCGGTTCGTTGATGTCTAATTAATATGTAGTGTTTGAATAGTTTAAGTAATATCCGCAGTCGATTTGAGCTCGGAATTTCCGAGGATATTGGCGCCAAAGAAGTCTTTTTATTATTATTATATTATTATTATTTAATAAAATCGAAAATCATCGAAATAATTGACTTTAGTCGTTAGATCTGGTAAGACTCAAAATAGTGGATATCCAAAACGGTAAACACTTTATGGGGTCAAGGCTGATCATGGGTTTGACTTCCATCCTCTCGCCGATAACGTGACAAAGTTATTAAATTTCACTAAGGGTGAAATGTTTCAGCGTTTTCATTTTCACTTCAATTAATGTTTGATCAAAGATTATGTGATTTAATAGTTTGTCTGATGATTTCACAAAAAACTATATTCAAAAAATAGATAGATAGCGTCGTAGTGGATTCTAGGTAGGTTTTAATTTTCGTAACCTTTAAAGAAGATAACGTGCTTTTGTTAAATCACTAAACTGAATTTACATTGATCGCTAGATTGGGTAACTTGCGAATGTGTGAATAGCTTTTAATATGTCGTAGTACATAGAGGCGATGATATATGTGCCTTTTTCATCAAATTTTGACTGGATCAGGTCAAACGCAATGCATTACTCTATATACGATTTCATCAAAAACAAATACCACATTTGCACAAACAAGCTGGCATGCTTAAGTGGATTTGTTTAGTGTTGTAAAAACTATTATAGAATGAATCGAGTTAAAAAGTTTATTTGATGAAGAAACTTTAAAAGCAACAGAAACCTTTGACCCGACCCAGATAGTTTGAGATTGAGGATATGCAATACACTAGTTAAATCGGTGTTACTATTGCGGTAGATAAATGAAAGTGACAACCGGAAGCTGGACACATTTCTGTTCTGGTCAGCGTTTAAGGAAAATGATACTAATAGTTAAAGTGCCATGAATAGTGTTAAATGAAGATATTCTATTCTAACACCAAATTAAGGAAGACAAGCACAGAAGTCACAATAAGGAAAATCAACTGGACGGGACACGTCCTGAGAGTGGATGAAGACAGCATCTGTCTGAGGGCTTTAACATGGACACCTGGAGGCAAGCGGAACACTTTCTGTTTGCCTTTAAGTGTCCATGTCGCCCAACGACAACGAGGCGAAAAACGGAGGAAAATAACAAAAAAGAACTGGTGCATTGGAGTGAAGACAAGCAGGTGGCCACAGACAGAGTGAGCTGGAGAAAGTACACTGCAGCCTTCATCTCTACATAGACCATCAAGCCCGAAGAGGATAGGTAGAAAGTTAAGTTGGTAGATACCATACTTGATACTTGCTACTTGTAGATACCATACTTAATCGCAACTAGGTTGACTGCGTGTTTGTTTCCACCGATAGCTCGAAAAACCGATGTTAATTTGTACCCGTGGTCACTGGTCTTGCGGTTAGCAATGATCTACGCATTGTAGGAGTCACATTTCTATTTCATTAACTATGACCCGAACTAAATACGACGATTGCGTTTCAACTGAGCACCGTGCAGTCTATCGGGTCAAGAATCCTGCTTCGTGAGATTTAGGGAGATTTTGAATTTCGCAAAACATTTGTGATTGTCCAGACGTCACTATTAGCTGGCCTCATAAATATCTTTTTAAACATCAGTTTGTGCGCATTACGGAACTAACGCGCTAATGTTGCACATAGGCCTAGTTACTTACTTATGTCATCCACGTTCTTCCAGCGGTCACGATTTGTCCCACTGTGGTGTCTCAATGATCTCTCGAAAAGTTGTATTTAGGTGATCTCTTCTCCGAGGGTCCGAGGATTTTAAGAGAGAAAACATTTGATACATAGTAATGTGAAATATGTGAATCTTGTTAGTAAATATAAAATATACGTTCTTATATAGATCGGTATCCAGTCCGTATGACCGCTCAAAGTGCTTAACACTTCACCCCCTTGGCAGACCTGTTCATTCCAAGGCTATCTCAACTTCTCTGGGAAGCATTGTTAAATTTATTACTTTTCCGTTATTTTGTACAAATAGTTAACAGTTAAACAGTTAAACACCAAGAATAATGAAAATAATGTATTTTCATTAACGTCTTAATTTGCATTTCTGTATTATCGATTGTAAAACCGTCCGGTTATTTAAATACTTTTCCGAACATTTAGGCCCATACAGCCAGTGCTTAATCACGCTTTTTTGGCGTCACAATATCGAGGTAGTTGTCTATACAGCTGAATGAACTGAAGTCATGAGCACGATAACAAATCGTCTCAGCTTCTAACAGTAGTCAGTGAGTCTTGCATCCAGGTATCTAGCGTGATAGTTCATTCTGAGTTTTTTTGTACCTTGAAAATCCGATGTTCTTGATGCTAATAGATAAGTGTACGTCATGGGTGATATATTTAGTGATAAAACAGTGTTAAGTTTTATTTAAAATTCCATTTGTCTTACAAATTGTATTAGCTATTTTGTGTGCCCAACGGCATAGGGATAACAGTAAGGAAATGACGGATTGTGTGTGTATAGATGTCACAAATTAAATGTTTGTCAAATCTATTTGCAAGACAGAAGAAACAATATTAAAAACGGGAAACTGTCAGAACGCTTGACCACCCGTAAGGCTTCGTGCAAAGTCGAAATGTATATACCCCGTTCTTCCCCTGCGTGTTTCCTAGTTACAACGACGCAACTGCGAACGACAGGCAATCAATCAACACAGGCACAACTAATAAACTCGATAGCGAAGACAGTATAGGGTAACTCCAATATGTATATATATATAGAACCGGACGTGCGTCATTGAAAATCGCCCACAAGATTAAATTAGTTTCGTTTCGTGATTTGTGCGTGGGGATTGTGCAGGATTGCCATGTGTGCGTTATGGAGTTGGCGTCGTGGCCCATCACCTTTATATATGGATGAGATGCGTCTGCATTGCGTCCGTGATGACTGAGGATGTATTGACTGATGTGTCTTGTTTGTGTGCGTTGTGACTCGTCACCTGCATTGAATGTCTGCTGTCTGCAGAGTAGATGTAATTATAATTATAGGCACATTCAAAGAATGACGTTTTCTTGAAACACAAATAGACGTGTTTAAGATAATTTAATTAATTGGATTATCTCCGAACTAGAACTGATTTTATCAACCAATATAGCAATTAGCTCATGCTTAACACCAGCCTACCTGTACGGCCTAGAGACCAGCCTACCTATACGGCCTAGACACCAGCCTACCTATACGGCCTAGAGACCAGCCTACCTATACGGCCTAGAGACCAGCCTACCTATACGGCCTAGAGACCAGCCTATCTATACGGCCTAGAGACCATGGCGATGACAGAAACACAACAAGAGAAACTGCAAGTTTGCGAGAATAACTGGATTAGAAGAATTGCGGGAATACAAAGAATAGACAAGCGAAGAATGGAGGAGCTGAGGGAGGAGGTTGATGTGAGAGAGAGTCTCACGAGGAAGAGTAAGACCGAGACTGAGATGAGAGGACTGCGTGAAGAGAGATTTTGCGGGAGTGGGAGGGACGTGGTGAATAAGAGCGAGGGATATGGGGACTGGAGACGATCGGTGGAGACGTCAAAGAAACGTGGCTAGTGCCGAAGAAGAAGGGAAACAAAAAACGACGACCGGTATCGGTGCCAGCCTCACCCCGGACTACAGGGATAAAGAGGAAAACAAAAATAGAAACACAATCATGTAAGAGTTAGTAAGCAATCAACACGAGAAACATGTAAATAAATGTTAACATTTATTATATTGACATATTTTTAAGTTGGCATTCTGGAGTATGGAATTACGTCAATAGTATTTGTCAACATTATATCAGATATTAAAATTATTAATATATGTAGATTGCAAACATGAGTCATTAACATATGTTGATGTGGGAATTACGGGAAAGATTAACTTTCAATATGTACACAAATCACACGAAAACAAACCAAATATTTTGGTGACTGCTATTGACAACTTAGTTGCGGTTACATAATAATTACTCTGATTCAGTATGTTAGGTTAAGACCCGGATCACATAACGCTGCTGAAGCATTGCGATGAATATATCCATTCATGAGTAGATCCAGGAGTGTCATTGGTAGAACCAGGGGTGTCATTGGTGGATCCAGGGGTGTTATTTGTGGATCCAGGATAGATTATCGCATGCCCATCAGGTACATTTAAACAAAAGGTATTTATGCTGTTTGGTTCATATTTCATATAAGGCTTACGTCACAAGAGCTAGGTCACCTCTTCACCTGAGACACTTTGCCATGAACAAATAATGATTTCGGTGATAATCCCCCACAAGAAGCCACCCCTCTAATAAGGCCGTCGCAACTTTGCAGAAGGGTGGCCGTAAAACAGGGGGATTACTGTGTGTGTGTGTGTGTGTGTGTGTGCGTGCGTGCGTGCGTGCGTGCGTGCGTGCGTGAGTGCGTGCGTGCGTGCGTGCGTGTATATACAGTATAAATCTATACGACCAGAAGTCCAA
>OY759272.1:41842627-41847627 GCA_963662155.1 Lamellibrachia columna | reverse complement strand
CAGTCGACTTTTGCCACAGTTTCGTCAATTGTTACGTTGTTGTATATAGAACCAGAACAGTCGACGTTTGCCACAGTTTCGTCAATTGTTACGTTATTGTATATAGAACCAGAACAGTCGACTTTTGCCACAGTTTCGTCAATTGTTACGTTGTTGTATATAGAACCAGAACAGTCGACTTTTGCCACAGTTTCGTCAATTGTTACGTTATTGTATATAGAACCAGAACAGTCGACGTTTGCCACAGCTTCATCAATTGTTACGTTATTGTATATAGAACCAGAACAGTCGACTTTTGCCACAGTTTCGTCAATTGTTACGTTGTTGTATGTAGAAACAGAACAGTCGACGTTTGCCACAGTTTCGTCAATTGTTACGTTATTGTATATAGAACCAGAACAGTCGACTTTTGCCACAGTTTCGTCAATTGTTACGTTGTTGTATATAGAACCAGAACAGTCGACGTTTGCCACAGTTTCGTCAATTGTTACGTTGTTGTATATAGAACCAGAACAGTCGACTTTTGCCACAGTTTCGTCAATTGTTACGTTGTTGTATATAGAACCAGAACAGTCGACGTTTGCCACAGTTTCGTCAATTGTTACGTTGTTGTATGTAGAACCAGAACAGTCGACATTTGCCACAGTTTCGTCAATTGTGACTGGACCAGATATAATTACACACAATACTTGTTACAGTAAACGTTTACATCGCCACATACGCGAGGTCGCGAACACATGACTTTATCATCAAAAAGAAAATGTCAGTGTTGATTACACATACCTACATAAACGCTCACGTGTATAACACCCGCAAACAAAAATGCGTATATCAATGTACCAATGAAATGTGAATATACTGAATGAAGATCAAACACGATGTTTTGTGTTGACAATAATATTATCTTTGGGCAGTGGAAATATTAGCTGAAGTAGCCGGCGGCAGACAGGCGAAGAACATTTACTAGGCTGTTGAGTGTAATAATGATATAAATATCCTAATTTCGTTGTCACTAACGCCGAACTATCACGAAAAACTAAAGCAACATGTAAAAGGTCAGCGATGATAAAAGGTGGTAAATGTGTGCGTTGTGTAGTTTGATCATGTCCAGACAGTGTTATGACACATGGATGTATATGGAATAATGAAACGTTCTTTGGTAAACAACAAGATGACGACTACACACGAACACTGAGACTGTCCTTCGACATTTACTCGAACATGTTCACCATGACAACAACCTCTATAGAGTGTTGTTAAAATCAGGTCGATTCAGATTGCAGGTTCATCTTCAGGTTAAAGCCGAACATCGCCGCATTGGTGGAGCAACTTCAGTAAAACGACCTTACATGGTGGTGGTGGTGGTTGTAGTGGTGGTGGTGGTGGTGGTGGTTGTAGTGGTGGTGGTGGTGGTGGTGGTTGTAGTGGTGGTGGTGGTGGTGGTGTTGATGGTGGTGGTGGTGGTGTTGGTGGTGGTGGTGGTTGTAGTGGTGGTGGTGGTGGTGGTGGTGGTTGTAGTGGTGGTGGTGGTGGTGGTTGTAGTGGTGGTGGTGGTGGTGGTGTTGATGGTGGTGGTGGTGGTGTTGGTGGTGGTGGTGATGGTGGTGGTGGTGGTGGTGGTGATAATGATGGTGGTGGTGGTGGTGGTGAGGATGACATTGACGATGACGATGATGTAACCAAATGTAACCAGTTTCCAACCATATGGTCCGGGGACGATTCAGGTTTTTGAGATGCCTGCGGGCTATCAGAGGTGTTATCAATAGACAATCAGAAAGGATACATTCACCCATGAATCCATCACCAGACACATAAGACTCCGGTGGTTGGGCCACGTTTGCTGTTTGCCAAGAAAGAACATTGTTACCAGCGGAAGAGAGGACGGCCACTGAAGAGGTGGAGTGACCAGATGATGTTGTTGCGACATGCAGTATATAGAGCAGGATGGAGGGTGCAACTTCCTGGACAGCGAGGGGTGCAACCTCCCGGAAGACAGTGAGGGGTGCAACCTCCCGGAGGACAGCGAGGGGTGCAACCTCCCGGAGGACAGCGAGGGGTGCAACCTCCCGGAGGACAGCGAGGGGTGCAACTTCCCGGAGGACAGCGAGGGGTCAATGTGCCCTGTGCGGTTCAAATCAAGTTAAGTCAAGCAAGTCAAGGGCATATTATGCATTTGCTGAAAAAAAGACACAAATGACCAAATAGGTTGACCGTATTCCTGCATACGGTCAGCACTGTACCACACCACATATGCACTACTTATACATACCGCTGGTTTGCTTAATCAAACATAAAACTGCTCCCAGAATTCATTCCCCTTGTGAGTAACCGCTGAGTACAGACTGACACGCCACCTAATGAAGATTGATTAGCGGAAAGCGAACGGGCATTGAAATCCATACCCGTGCGTGCGTGCGTGCGTGCGTGCGTGCGTGCGTGCGTGCATGCATGCGTGCGTGCGTATGCAACATCCGAAGACATGTCTTGTCGCGTGAAATTGGCAGAATGCTTCCCAAAGAAGTCGAGTTGGTGTTGAAATGAACGGGTCTGCCTGGGGGAATGTATAGCGCTTTGAGCGGTCCCAGTGATTAAATATTGCATTATATAAGAATTTACATTATTTAAAATTTGGTTTTACAGTGTTTGCGATTGCCTCAAATAATACACTGTTATTTCAAAATGTGAGCACTCAGTCAAAAGTGATTACTGATAGCTAGACATCGTATGTCTGATGTACTGCCACGTGATAATCGAAGAATTCCGATATAGGCACATTCCCTGTATGCAAACAACTAACATCTAGATAAATCTAATATGTCAAAACTGTCAAAATATGCTGTGATGTAGTCTTTTGTTTACAATAATACACCAGTATATATATATGAGATACTTGTAATATAACGGTTATTGTTATTATCAAATATACACCCGCAGCTTTAAAAAGCCATGCGATATAATGGTTATTGGTTACAAATATAGACCCGTGTCTATAAGTAGGCATATGATGTAACATTCATTGTTTGCAAACATAAAACCGTATCATTAAAAAGGCTTATGACGTCGTAACGGTTATTGTTACAAATATACCCGGATCTTTAAGACGGCATGCTATATATTTAACGGTTATATATGTTGGTAATTTCACTTTAAAGTGTCATTTTAAGTTGTCCGTTGTTACGTATATACTTATCTTAATCACCATCATATATTTCACATCACTCCGGTATTTTAAGTTGTTTGTTGTTACGTATATACTTATCTTAATCACCATCATATATTTCACATCACTCCGGTATTTTAAGTTGTTTGTTGTTACGTATATACTTATCTTAATCATCATCATATATTTCACATCACTCCGGTATTTTAAGTTGTCCGTTGTTACGTATATACTTATCTTAATCACCATCATATATTTCACATCACTCCGGCATTTTGCTAAACATATAGTTTGCTGCATCGCTAGATAACAATTATTATGTATCTGTGTCCACTGTTATTACTTCTATTATTATTTCAGCAACGATATGCCGCGCTAATGGGTACGTGCTTGTTACCCGTCGAGATGCGATTACATCAAAGCTACTGTGCCATTATCACATTTAATATTAGAGTTGCAAACCATTAAGAGACCGTTAATCCACTTAGCCTTAATGATGCCAAAGTATGATGCATGTTTACGTCTAATGGCTCTTCAGATCATTTAATACAAGTGTAATCAACAGAGGATTGCAACACAATGCGTGGTTTATGTCAATGTTTCTGCTGCGACACACAATATCTAACCATAGCACACCTGAAAAAGTTCGCGAACCTTTACAGTTAACGATTTTCGCAAAATCGCAATTATTTATTATCGCAAAAACACTTCTCGTCACCTCAATTCGTGTTATGTTTTCATAGAATAAATCCGCAAAATTAGGGTAACCATGAACTAGACTGGTATAAAGTATTTACGCCGCTAAATTACATTGTTACTTTTTTTTCTATAGCAATGCATTCATTCAATCATTCCACATCATTCCACGTACAGAAAAAGCATATATTCTTTTATAATATTGTGTTATTGCGCACTTCTGCGGTCCAAATAGCGCCGCAAATTGCTTCCGCGGTGAGCGGTAATGTAAGCCGTTGACCCTCACTGCGAAAACCGCTGATGCAACAACGCGCCACTAATTGGACCGAAAAAGTGCGCAAAAGCACAATATTAAAAAATATATATGTATATATATATATAAGCTTTTTGTACATGGAATGATGTATGATGGTTCAATGAAAGCATTGGCATAGAACAAATTAGCAATGTCGCTTAGCGGCGTAAATAAGACAGGCCAATCTAGTTCACGATTACCGGCCTTACAATATTTGATAGATAGGCAGTGTTGGCAGTCGGATATGTTGAATTGTCTCATGTGTGATGATGATTAGTGTGATGCGGTTGCATATCATGCATAAGCTGACGATGTGTTCAGTTGCTTCGGTATTCAGACCTAATTGGATAATCGTCGCAATAGACTCGTATGGCTGATTCGGTCTGCTCCTGCCGAGTTCAGGTTTTACATATCACAGATGATGGCCCGCTGTGAGAGGAGGTTGACAGGCTCCGCACATGCACGAAAATCGGGTCAGATTGGTGATCGCCGGAAGCTGAGAACTAGTCTGTTTACAGCGTTCGACGGCGACCGCTTTCATTCCGTAATATCAAACGAATCACTTGTCTGAGATGATAACAACATTCACGCGTTATAGTATTAAAACGTTATAGTATTAAAACGCTTGACACTTTGTTGGTACTCTTTGCTTTTGTCAATTTTAAAAAGTCAACGTGCATTTCACTTCTCGAAAACAGCCCCCCTCCCCCGGCCCAGTGACGCAAACACAAAGAAATTCAACCAATCACAAAGACATACAATAACATAAAACAAGTAATTATATTAAAGATCATATGCAAATATTCCAGAAATAGTGATATATGATAACAAACAGTTGTATTAGTAGTT
>OY759272.1:41655983-41842427 GCA_963662155.1 Lamellibrachia columna | reverse complement strand
GTTTGTACAATGCTGGCTCGTTTGTACAAGCTGGCTCGTTTGAACTATGCTGGCTCGTTTGTAAAATGCTGGCTCGTTTGTACAAATGTATTATTTAGTTTCGGTGAAATCATCGGACAAAATATTAAATATATTTATTGTTTTATTTTTGGACCGGATAGGCTATTGACACTTTCGCACTAACGAATGTCAATTCCCGGCATGCAATTAAATATGCTTATGTTGGTGGTGATGAGTCTTAGGCCTTAGGTGATGAGCCTTAGGCCTAACTTTGAATTATCTGCATGTCTTCGCTGTCTGTGAAACACTAAACAATACTGAGGGCAATTCCTAGGACCATCGAATATATTGAACAATTGAAGGCACATAGAACAAGCTAGTACTGTGAACAATTGAACACACAGATGACGAGATAGTACAGTGAACATGTACCTAGTCTCTACCTAGTCTCATCCAGCATTCTACCAAGACATACAATGCTAATTTAATGTTCACTTTTATATTCTGCATGGCGCGTTGACGGTTGTATGGAAGGAATGCTCCATCCACCTTTTAATGCGGTCATTCTCCATCAATCCACCGAAGTGAAGATTGTCCGCGATTGTTCGACAGTTTCCTGTCTACACGTGGAGACTTTATAATATGCAGGTCGGCTGTACGGTCGCTCTAACTATCTCGTCTCCGCCTCGATAGACGCTACATGACACCCACGGGGCTGGTGCAATCTATTGAATTAAGCGTAATGATCGTGCCGCAGAGAATCAAAAACAGAGGCAACAATCGTACTTAGGATCTTGTTCAAAAAACATCGCATGCACGGCTCGTTAGGTCCGCTCCCGTCTTGGATTTCTACAGTTGCCTGCACGTGTACGGAATACGTCGCAGCAACTGTTCCCTCGAGTAAGCACGGCTGTCCTGGTCTCGAATCGACGGTACTCCCCCGTTTACAAAGACGAAATTTGACTTCGGATGTAACGGCATTTTGCTCGGGGATGTTGACATTCACATCTGATTCTCACCCTGAGCTCTACGCCGCCGATTGATCCCAGCGGCCACTGCTGGGTTGGAATGTATTAGTGATGCACATTACAGTACTAATCTATTCTAGATCACTGCCAAAGAGAGCAGACCACAGTAGAGAATTGCATTGGTGACCGTGTTAACGTTTTGTCTGATTATTGTTTTCAGAGCAACTGCCATCATCTCATTTACATGCTAAGCAAGTTTTTAAAAAATCACATACCTCCAGCTCTTTTTAAAACGCCCCGACGTGCGATGCCCGTCAATTTTAACAAAAATAGCCATGTATTCATGCGCCCAGTTGGCCCATAGCAGAAAAATTCCCATAAATCCCTCCGCCTGTTAAACTCTAAAAAATGCACTATTTCACAGTCAATAGCTTCTACAAACAAACCTGTGAATATGTCTGCTCAACTGCACTTATGTCACATCATATGAATTGTTTAAATTCATATATCGCAATTTAGTACGCCCTACATTCGTGTGAAACAATAAACAGGAAGGTCAACAGTGGTCTTACCCCCAAAGCAAAGGCGAAGTCCGCACATACAAGGAAAACCCCTGGCATTTGTAACATGGATGTATATAGGATGGCTAACATTTAGTGACGCCAGTATATTGGGGAATACCAGGGAAACACCAAAGCAAAGATGGCGGACGTAGTTGCGAGAATCGTAGAGTTCGACAGTTTTGAAGGATATTACCACAATTTATTTCATACTGGTAATACTAAGGAGGCAGACAATCCCATTGAAATATAATGTGTCAAGATATACTGATTAATTTGATATTTGGCTGTGAAAGTGAACTTTGGAGACTTCGATTTGGAGAACGGCATAATTATTATATGTTTGCCCGTGCCAGGCACAGGGCAGTGGCAGTGCGTACGAAATGTCGGCATCAAAGGTAATGTTAATTTTAACAATTGTAACAATTTCGCAAATAAAGTTCACATTGAAATGTTTGCTAAATTCATTAATTTATTTTTACTGGTTTGCTAGCCATAAGAAATGAACGACAATATTTGCTATGGTTTATTTTATTAAATTATTATTTGTTACAATTTAAAGCAAACAAACAAGCAGACAAATAAAAATTTGCTTTATTACGTATGCTTAGAATTTATACATTTTGTGGGGCCAGTACAAACTTACGTGAGGCGGTTCAAAACAGAAGTGGGCCAGTTAAAAAAAATCTGGGCCAGTTAATGTTGTTGCTAATTTCAGACACTGAGTTACTACGTACAACAGTTAATGTTTACTACTGGGTACAAGGGTTAATGTTTACTACTACGAACAAAGGTCAGTGTTTACTACTACGAACAAAGGTTAATGTTTACTACTACGTACAAAGGTTAATGTTTACTATTACGAACAAATGTTAGCGTTTACTACTACGAACAAAGGTTAGTGTTTACTACTACGTACAAAAGTTAATGTTTACTATTGCGTACACGGGTTACTGTTTACTACTACGAACAAAGGTTAATGCTTACTACTACGCACACAGTCTAATGTTTATCACTACGCACAAATGTTAGTGTTTACTACTGCGGACATCAGTTGACTAAATAAAACATTACTGTTGCTTTTGTTGATTATTGTCACTTTTCTGTATACGAAATGTGGGCATTTGTTTGCCCCCGTATTGTCCCCAGATAAAGAAGTTTGGGCAAGGTGATCCTCCTGCTGAAAATAAATAGAGAAAAAAACCGCAACGCACAACGCCAACATTTAAAAAATGAAGGTCTCAATTGTACCATTTTATGCATTATCATTCTGCAACCACTCTGTATAGAAATGTAACTATGGGAACCGAGCTTCAAGGAACTTGTTCAAAGAGAAAGAAAAAGAAGGAAAGACGAAAACCAAGACCTCTTTCTAAATGCAAGAGACCTGACACCTCTGATTGTCCGTGTGATTGTGACGCCAGCTGAATGACGTCTTCACAGAACAGACACCCCGTAGTGTTGACCTGGGACTCTGTGACAATGTCTTGCGGAGGCGTATGCAGCGACAGACCCGCGCCCCGGGACCTGCACGCCGACGGCATATAATTGGTCTTTATTGCGTGCATCCGTCGACGTCAAAGGATGTTTACCTGGGTTCCAGTGGCGCGCACCTCTGTGAAAACGTCATTCATTATAGGTAATTAGGTGAAGTAGTCGGCAAATGCGAGCCGGTAATTCAGTTGGCCGCCAGTCGTCGTGTGGATGGCGCTACAGACCATGTTCGTCGTGTGTGTCCATTCGTCATGTCCGTTCGTCGTGCTTGCTCGTCCTGTCTGCTCATCATGCTTGCTCGTCATGTCCTTTTGTCATAATTGTTCGTCATGTCCTTTCGTCATGCGTGTCCGTCTTGCCTGCCCGTCATGACCGTTCTCCATGCTGCTTCTGCTGTTGCTACTATTTAAGTTGCGGCCCTGGCGGACTACAGTTGAACTCAGTAGACCTCGTCCTATGATTATGTTACAAGCGTCACATTTAATCATAGAAAAACTGTCTGGACTGCGGCTGAATGTCAATATGTGGGCAGTATGTGGGGTAGACTCATCGGGGAGTCAAACACAACTCCGCTAATTAAACCATAGAGCGATGATTGTTCATCTTGTTGCTGTGTCCACGGACGGTTCCGCTACGTAAATACTACATATTTCTAACTCAACGTAAGGAGTACGTTTATACAGGCTAGTTCCTTACAAATGTATACTTCACAAGCAGTGCCGGGTTAACAATGTGGGGCCGTGGTACAAACCTGTTGGTGCTGCCTTACTGGTTGCGTGAAAGATGACGATCGAGATGCGTGTTTTTGATTATGAAGGTAATCCCATACCTTAGCGATTATGAAGGTAATCCCATACCTTAGCGATTAGTCAACTATGCTTGAGCATAAGCATTCACAAAATAAGACTTCACGTCCGTATTCTCTGTCGTTCTCTTCACCCTGTCCGCCCGACAACACTTTGAGGCGGTGTCACATTAACGACTATAGCACGTCCATTGAACAGAGGTCGGAGCCCTATTCAAAGGAAGCTAAGAGGGACTCTAAGCGGCTAATCAGATGGATTATGATTGATTTTGTGTGGGGGGGGCTTTTGTGGGGAGACCTAGTACGAGTGCACCACTTGTACGACGGTTCATCCGCACTGTTTGCATGAAACTCGCAATCTTTAAAAGCCTGTCATGCACTTGGGGACAGATCATCATTTTATTTCCTGGATAAAATGCCAATGAGTGTTATATGGTACTCAGCTTCGAGGTTTTTTTTACTCCCTGACATTTTTTTATGAAAAAGGAAAATGGCGCATTTGCAGATTACGACATTTCTGCTTCGCACAGGCTTAACATTGCCGGCCGGCAGCGTGTACATGAGTCAGCGTTAAGGATGTCGGTGGAAGGATCCCCTGTGTACGTACAAGAGACAGATAAAACGTGCTGGCATAGATTGAAATCTTGCACATAAAATACTATAATACCAAGTCGCAATGTACATATATCTGTAAGATCAAATATTCCTGGAAATGGGTCCAATTGTGCGACATTCATGCGTGACGTACAGTTGAACCCGGCACATTCGCCTCTGTTTTAAGTATGCATCTGCGGTTAGGCGAGACATGCTAAATGCGATTTAAGTATTGCCGTTAAGTCGTGTTCACCTTGAGCGGAGTGTGAACGCGATCGTTTGAGGAGTAATTAACAGCGCGAGTATTACTTCGAAGATTACCGACAGCTCGACCTTCGGCTAGCGACGCGACGTTTTGCAGCGGACCGACGCCATTACGACATTCAACGCGAGCTGTCCATCGAAGTGAATCTTTGGTCCTTATGGCGTCGCCGTTGGTAATCTTGCGTTGGATTACGACCGAGATGCTTTCTTCGAAGTGGTTTGCTTCGGCAAATGCGAACCGTAATGAGGGGTTATCGCCACGAGTTATCGGTGGCCGCTCGTAGGAGAAACGTAAACCATGCAGGGCCCTCCGGGAGACAGACAACGTCTCGCTGCCCACTCGTCTTGGCGTATGCCCGGAATGGATGTCGGTGTGGGAACATAGCAATTCATGTTATTTATATGGTAATTTATGGTAAACTGTTCGTTGTACGTGCCCGGGGGAGACATACGTTACGCCTTGTCTTTGGTGTTGGAATAATATGCAACGATTGTTATTAATTTGTCTAAGTCCGTGTGTTGTGTCCGACCTTCAACTGTATTGAAGGACGTACAAGTGCAGTCTGTGCTAAGCGTATCTTAATTCCAAACGGTGCATTTGCCAGATTCCACTGTTATTATTGCAGCATATGCTTAAATGTTAAGGATCCGTGTTTTTGTGTGCCATTGAATGGTGCATGCCTCATATGCGTGTGCGGTCAGAGCATGACAGAAACAACTTACACAGAACATACAATGTTAAGGATCCGTGTTTTTGTGTGCCATTGAATGGTGCATGCCTCATAGGCGTGTGCGGTCAGAGCATGACAGAAACAACTTACACAGAACATACAATGATAACCATCAGAATATGTTTACAAACATTTATCTCAAACAATTATGTCGCGCTGTGAACGGCAAATTAAATTCAAAACGGTAATAGTTCTATAACATATTAACTGTGCATGGCGCAAAGGTTGTCACATTTCGCATATGACTGACATTAAAAAAAATTAGTACGCATGCGTTGACACCCTATCATCAACCGATGTATGCTTTGTCTGAATAGGCAAATGTGAACCATAATCATAATAACCGCAGCATTTACATTTATAAATGCGATTTATAAAGCTTAACATTAATAAAAAGTACAAAAAGCCAATGGCCACCATTTTGACGACATACTTCAGAAATCCCCAGAATGCAGTGCACGCGACTCGCTTGAAACGATCCACTAAAAGGTCAACGACAACGTCGCCTGACGTATGTGGAAAAACAGTAAAATGGAAGACATTACCCACATTAACTCACAAAACTACACCATTAAGTATCCCCTGTCTATAAGGAAGTATCTTTGTTATCTTCTTCAAAAATAGAGTTCCATTTGGCCGCTAGTGCAATTGAAAAAAAAAATGCGTCGTTTCGTACTCAGCTGAGTACGTACTCAAGACATTTTATAACCTTTGTTGAGCACGAAAACTCAGCTGAGCGTGAAATCTCAGACTTGAGCTTGAGTTTGAGTGCGGTTTATGACCTCCGGCCCGATCTAACGAGTATTAAACCGACACCGCATATTACTAAATTTCTTCATACTATTCACGCACGCACGCACGCACGCACGCACGCACGCACGCACGCACGCACGCACGCACACACACATGTGCACTCACACACACACAAACGTTTAACTTCTTTTGTTAAATGTATCCTTTAAAAGATCTATATTTGTTTGAGGATTAGACGAAACGGCTACGCTATGTTTATCTATCAGAAACACCAACTGCATTCGTAGCTACATATGTTTATTCTTAAGATGTCGTATAAAAGAAAGAAACGAGTCAATTTATACGACATGCAATGCGTGCACACGCACATAATGCGCACGTCAGAAAACGTCGCTCATGTTACAGCACCAAATGCAGCTTTCATTCTTAATGAAAGTTGACGAACTCAGAAGCTGCGCTAATTGTCCCAAGTCCCGTCTCCCGGTCTGATGACAGGGCACGACTCGCTGATTGGTGAGTAATGTGATTTGTCACGTTTCACCACACAAAACAGCCACAAACGTGACAGGAATGCTGATGCTAACGACCAAACGCCCACTGATGTCGTGACAGTAGAACGTGAAGTGGAGAGCTGTCGACACAGATTAATCTCCATCGAATTCGGCGTCACATATTTTTAAGCACTGCTAAGACAGTATAAACAGCACTAATTAGTAGCCGCCTTGACTATTGTAATTCACTATTAAACAACATTGCTAAAAGAGCTAAACTCCAGCGAATACAAAATTGTCTGGCACGTGTGGTACTCAGGGCGCCTCGTTTTTCACCATTGCTACCACTACTTAAACAGTTACACTGGCTTCCTGTTACTTATCAAATAAATTTTAAACTGTCCATTCTTACATATCGTGCTCTATGTACGCAACAACCACCCTACTTGGCTACTCTAAAAATAGGCGCTATAGAAGTTAATTATTATTATTAACTGATAGAGAGGGGGTTGGAGAAAGAGAGAGAGAGAGAGAGAGAGAGAGAGAGAGAGAAAGAGAGAGAGAGAGAGAGAGAGAGAGAGAGAGAGAGAGAGAGAGAGAGCGAGTGAGGGGGGAGATAGAGAGAGGGAGAGGGAGAGAGGGAGAGAGGGATATATGGAGGGAGAGAGAAGAGAGAGAAGATAGAGTGATAGAGAGAGGGGGAGATATGGAGGGAAGGAGAAGAGAGGAGAGTGATAGAGAGAGAGAGAGAGAGAGAGAGAGAAGAGGGTGGACATGAAGGGGAGAGAAGAGAGAGGAGAGAGAAAGTGTGGTAGAGAGAGAGAGAGAGAGAGAGAGAGAGAGAGAGAGAGAGTGGGAGAGCCAGAGCGAGCGGGAGGGCGGGAGGGAGGGAGGGATATATGGAGGGAGAGAGAAGAGAGAGAAGATAGAGTGATAGAGAGAGGGGGAGATATGGAGGGAAGGAGAAGAGAGGAGAGTGATAGAGAGAGAGAGAGAGAGAGAGAGAGAGAGAGAGAGAGAGAGAGAGAGAGAAGAGGGTGGACATGAAGGGGAGAGAAGAGAGAGGAGAGAGAAAGTGTGGTAGAGAGAGAGAGAGAGAGAGAGAGAGAGAGAGAGAGTGGGAGGGAGGGAGGGAGGGAGGGAGGGAGGAGGTAGAGGGAGCGTGTGCGTACGTGCCTGCGGGCGAGTGCGCGTGCATGCGTTAGTAGGCGGACATACTGGACGGGGATGAAAAATGTGGTACCAATGTCATGTGGGAGCATGGAGCGAGGAGTGGGACAAGCGGGAAACAGGGAGCACGTCCGATACAGTGAAGGATGAAGCTGAACACGAAAATGCATTTTACAGTCTCTTTAACCTATGTGTAATAACTTAGACGTAATCAATGATTTAGATGTGAACGTGCGTCTGCTTGTCGAGTGCCGCTAGCTTTAAGAGAGTGTCCCCTATTTCTCATCGGCGGCTCTTGACACAGGTCGTGTGCCGTTTCACGGACGGTCAGTGGCCGAGGAACGCTTTCTGGACGCAGTCCTGCCTCGCAATTAGCGACCGACATAATGAGGGCAGAGAGACCTGTTGACCAGGTCCGTCAAGACGTGCCGACGCATTCATATCCAGTCTACTAGTCGTGTCGGCGTCAATGTTTGTCCTCAAGACGTTGTTGTCACAATGTAATGTGTTCTTCCGCGTTGCTCTCTCTATGAAGGGACACAACTTGTGCGTGTACTGCCGCACCGCCCTAGCTGGTTATCTCCACATCGACGTATTTCTACACCCACTTGCATCCCTCTTTACGCAGTCTTTCCCCTTTCCTACGGCCTGGCTGTTTTAGGTAGTCGGCCTGCGTTCATCTGTACCACGTGACCTGCCCACATCATCCGGGTTATTACAATTACTTACTAGTGGTTGTGTTTATCGTATTCACATCGTTATAACTATATTTGCATCATCCTCATTGATTCCTATCATTATTATTTTCATCATATATGAATAAGAACGAGACTGCCGAGTTTATATATTTCAAATATTTGGTTCTTCTCTGTTGTATATGTGGTTAAGCTTTACAGCGTCTTAGTTTTAATTATTGTCGTGTAATATAATATTTAATGGGCTGTTTTATGTCGAACATAACGTCAACGTTAAGATAAGTATTTTTACAGTACATTTTATACTTTGACAGTTATGCGTTAACTGTTTACCTCTATTATCGCCCATTCCTGTCGCCGGCACGAAACATACCTAAACTTATGATGCCTTATGGCGATTCTGCTCTGCTCTGCTTAAATAAATTGGTCTTGATCCCAGAATTGTGACTTCTTTCCCAGTCTATTATCATCCTTCTTGCAGGTGATGTCTCAATAAATCCTGGACCAAAATCATTTCAGAACATGCGCTTTGCCACGACAAATCTCAGATCTGTCCGTCATAAATCTGCTGCCCTTTCTGCTCTGATGTTATGTAAACACACACACAGTTTAGCTTTGACAGAGACATGGCTATCAGCATCTGATACGTCAGCCTGTCTTGCTGACATTTGTCCATATGATTTTTGCCTATGCCACCACCCTCGTCATTCAGGTAGGGGTGGTGGAGTCGCATTTCTCGTACCTGAGACATATAAAGTAGAAATTATTCATACACCTCAATACCAAAGCTTTGAAGTAATATGTATTGTTATAAAACATTAATCCATATCTGATCATTTTACATGCATCTACCGTCCTTCTGGAAGCACAAGTAATTTTTTTTAATGAATTTCCAGATTTCCTTGAAACTACCTTACAATTCCAAGAAGACCTTTACATGTTTGGAGATTTCAATGTCCACCTTGATTTACCAAGTCTAAATACTTGATCATTCATGGATGTCCTTCAAACATATGAATTACACCAACACGTTTCATTTCCCACACATGTTCATGGTAATTGGCTCGACTTATTTATTACTACATCTATTTGCATAAACATCAAGGCAATATTTCTGATGGTGTATCAGATCACCATTGTGTCATTATTGATTTGTGGTTGCAAGTCGGGTCAAGACCTAGAAAAAAGTATCATATTTCGACCAATAAATAAAATTAACATAAATACCCTTCATGACGATCTAGCAAATTCCGATCTTTTGATCCAACCTAAATCTACATTAATCAGTACCATGAAACATTAAGTAAACTCCTGGATAAACATGCCCCTAAACAAACCAAACGTGTACAAGTTCGCCCTCCATCACCATGGATGTGTCATGAAATAGTTGTAGCAAAACATCATCGTCGATATCTTGAAAGAATTTGGCGTTCTGATGATGACTTTTGCGCGTCCCTGTTCATGACTATGCTTAATGATTCTGTTTTTTTTGCGCCTCTGAGCTCAGGTTCCTGAGGATATAGGCGCCATAGAAGTTGATTATTATTGATTATTATTATTGTTATTATCGCAAATGGCTTTTTGATAATAGTTATGCAGACGAGAAATACGTATAAGTATGCGGTTTAAAAGCGTTTTTCTTGGATAGTAAATAACTACTAGTAGGGGAAGTAGGGGAAGTAGGGGAAGTAGGGGAAGTATGAACACAAAGTTGTACTCCTGTCGTGTTTCTGGCCGCAACATCATGGTTCTACACACGTTATTGGCTCGGAGAGAGACTTACTGGCGTGTTTCTGGCCGCAACATCATGGTTCTACACACGTTATTGGCTCGGAGAGAGGCTTACTGGCGTGTTTCTGGCCGCAACATCATGGTTCTACACACGTTATTGGCTCGGAGAGAGGCTTACTGGCGTGTTTCTGGCCGCAACATCATGGTTCTACACACGTTATTGGCTCGGAGAGAGGCTTACATGTGATCAATGACTGTCCGACTTCTTGTAATGTTTTAGTTACAGTGCAGTCGGTACAGGTCATCCAGTGCCTTCACCTGATGTCGACAGAAACACGTTAAACAGTGCCTACATTTAAAGGTGCATCGTATGATCGTTGTATTGTCAAATCATGTTTTATAGTACAAACCACATAGAGGTATAATCTATATTTTAACATGACCGCCCAAATGTGCTTGAATGTACCACAATGTTTAAATATAATTTGACCGTTGTTTATCTACGAATATCGACCTTGCTGTTCAGTACGTAAACATGATATTCGTATCGAAACATTCAAATTTATAAAATAAAGGTCAAAATATGTTAACACACTGTGGTTCATTAGAACACATTTGAGCGGTCAAGACGCCAGAACAGACATAGTTTATACTATGCCACATGATTTTACGATAAAAACCATCAAACTGTGCATCTTTAAGGCAATATTGTATTTACCGTGCGTGCGTGCGTGCGTGCGTGCGTGCGTGCGTGCGTGCGTGCGTCATCGAAATTCGTTTTTGGATTTGTGTCAGGTTTGATCGTTAGAGACGCGACCGAGGACACCGCGGTGTTACGCCTTCAACAGAACGTAGGTATTCATCCCGATAAAATAATTTTATCGGGATGAGTTAAAGTTAAATACATAACTTAATTAATGATGCGGCACAATCTGTCTTTGTATCGACCTGTTTCACTGAGGTATGGGAGGAGCTAGATTGTACAACAGGATATGTATACGGTGGTGTGATTGTATCTGAGTAGGTAGCGGGTCAGTCCAGTACTAGTAGTAGCCTCTCAGGGAAACTGGTCAGAGGTTATACAACCTAGCACTGCCCATAGTAAAATTAACAAAAACATTTGCTGTCTAGCTGATGAAGCCATCTGGCTTGTGAACCCCCACCTTCTCATGTCTTCCCAGATATGTCTTATCAGCTCACACAAACATTGAAACAACACGCTTTAGCAGCTAGCTGTGTTGGTTACCTGGTACCAGCTGGGGCTAGAATTGATCAGAAGACAGAGCAGTGCAACAGGTTCTCGTTCTCGATCCACGATGCGCGTTCGCTCACGAATATCAGAATTGTGTCAGTGTATGGGGATCATCGATACATTGTCGAAATTGCAAATTTTAATATTTATAATACGTATTGGAAACTTACTGATTAATAGTTTATATGGTGCAACTGAAACATTTGCATCGTGGTTTGAGATGGCGTTCAAGCGTTGTGTGCTCGAAGTGACATTTCATGTCAACGGCCTTGACCTGACCTATGCCAATATTTGGCAGACTTCGTTCACTGACGTAGATATAAAACAGTGGTTGCGTCGATTTCCCGAAGAGAGGTATGCATGCAAATGTGATCGCGAACTGGCTTGCGATTGAATGGTATTAATAGCTTTTGGCCTGGCGACTATGAACAGTTTTTGAAATGCCGTTGACGGTGGAGCGCCACCGACAGCAGCGGTTTCGCAAAACAATTTAACGAAAATATATTGCGAAGTAAATAAAAGTAACGGAGTAAAAAGTCGCGTTACTTTCGATAAAACTACTTCGTTACAAGTAAAACGTATTTTGTCAAAATTCTACTTCGTTACACGCCAATTACATGAAATAACTACTCAAGTATTGTAACAAAGTACTTTTACTTCGTTACATGCCAACCGTGATAAAATGCATAATTTCGCGTTGTTAATTAGAAACACAGTACATTTGATTAGGACCGCCTACTGTTGTAACGAATCATCACAAATGAGGGAGTGGGCAAGTAATGAAGTCACTTAACTGTGTCGTGTTTTCTATTGATTAGAGGCAACCATGAAATGACCTATGGCGCCTCTGGTGGATACCTTAACAATCAATTTGTGAAAAAACAGCAGAACAATCTTGTAACTACGACATCGCGTGCCCGATCCTTGTCCGACAATAATGAACCAATTATCGTGACAGCACTTAATATAGTTTAATGCTATCAAAGAGCAGAATAGTGAAAAGTTTGATAGAAAATAACAACGTCTGAATAATTACAGGCGCAAAGAGAGTGGGCAGAAAGGAGATGAATGATCCGAGGGAATAGATTGGGAACTTAATTGGAAAAAAAGTAGGCAGCTGGGATGGTGCGGGCGCGACGTTTGGTGCGGACGGGGGCGGGCTGACTTCCAGACAGACGAGGCGGTGAAACAGCGTGGCCGCAGGAAAACGGGCAAACTATTATTTATGATTATGAAGACAGCGGGATGTTAGAAAGGATGTTAGAAACGACGAGGAAAGTGGAGGGAAAAATCTGGCGAAAGAGATTACTGGGAGAGGATAACAGCAATACCAAGCAGCGCAGTTATATAAAATAGTTAATCGGCGTCACCCCTTTATAACAGAAGATCTGTGGAAGAAAATGTATGATAAAACGTATTTGTCGCGTTGCGGGCCTAAGTAAGTAAATACAGTGTATTTAGTTTAGTATTATTATTTGTTTGGCGGGGTCTCAGAATTTGACACTGACCACTCCGACTTCTCTAGAAATGATGAACCAGTGGTCTGTCTTAGATTTAATTATATCTGCGTTGGCGCGTGCGTGCGTGAGTGTGTGAGTGCGTGCGTGCGTGTGTGCTTGGTTATTTGGCTTTCAATTCAGATCTATTGAAGTAACTGCAACATGTCCAGGCCCGATTGTCTGTGGCACTCTCAACCTTATGTTGCACACTGTACATACTCATTAATATTCTACCTGCGCGCCCAAACAGTCGTTTGACCAACTACGTGACCTCACACTTTCACCAATAATACCAGTCTCCATTATCTTCTGCAGCTATCGACATTTCTCCGAAATACCAAACATCTACGTTAAGAACATTTGACGTCGTCTAGCGCAAACGGTCGGCGTTAAAAAGCGCCTAAAAGTCGGCAACTGATCTCTGCAGCGATAAATATTCATTCAGTTCACCTTAGAACCGACTCTGTAAAAGTGTGAACGGCGCCAGGCAGCGACGCAATTACTTTTGATCGCTATCAGCGTTCGCTTAAATGTCGCTGCATCTAGGCGCATACGAACGACAAGGGAACGGCGTAAATCATGCTCGCTGTTGTCACAAACTGGCCGTTCGGGTTACGTACGTCTGGAACATAAACAAACGGTTTTTTAAAGCTACGTGGTTACATAACGAACGTATCATTATCTGATAAAAGATATATCGTTAATTGCGTAGACTTGGAATATTTATAAGCCGTTCGGTGTCAGAAGAAGCGTTATTTATTCACACAGCTTTTTGTGTATCATGCTTTGGGATATTAAAGATCATATGCAAAGGTCGGATACATGTGCTTATTTTCACTCGTTCTGGATAGAACTGTATCCCCTTATTCATATTCAGTCAAGAAATTATAAAAAGTTACATTAATTTACTCATAAAACAGGGGATATACCTAAATTCCCGAAAGCACTTTCCGAAAGCAGTTTGTGGATTTTTGCCGGTAGATGTCAGGCCGCGTGACATCATTTTGGCTAAACAAACCGACTTCGCCTACGCCTGTTCACAGCCACTTGACTTTTGGTAAGATTTAGATCATGCAAAATGTCGAGCAACGGTGATTCTGACGGTGCAACTCGCATAAACTTATCGGTTCAAGTCATTCCGTACATGTACGAGTCAACAACGCGGCCACAGTCACACAGACGAAGTTAGTAGCGACAGCGAGTTGTGTCAAACAAGATCTGATTTATTGGCCGAAGCCTTCGGATTCACGCCGCAGTAAACAAATGCCCAATTCAAAAACGTCAAAAATAACAAATGTCAATGTATTTACATAACGCAATAGTGTTGGTTTGGTAGCACCATGCGTATTTATTAATCAAACTGTTGTTAAATTCCATGTTTAGTTTGTACAGGCTAGTAGACACAGTCATCGAGTCTAGCCCAGCCCTGGCCTAGGCTTGTAAGTTGGACCAGCGGCCTACTTGGTCTTTGCGTTACTCGGTGGTATAATTAGAAATATGTGGGCACTGTATGATTTTACTGCCGAAATATCTTGATATATGCAATTTTTAACAACTGTGTCCATCTAACTTTTGAGTAGAGCTGTCTCGCCTTTGCATTGGCTTGCCCTTTGCAATTTTGTCGTAGCACAGTGCACAATGTACCTCTCGGTCTATGCTAGCTATTATTTAAAATCGATATATGCTGCAGTGTTTTAAGTGTTTCAAATAACGAAACTGATGTCACACCCAAATTCATAGTTTTTTTGCCCCACTGCAACATATAAGATTTTAACGTACGCAGATGTTCTGCGTTGCTATGGATTGACAATGTTCGTTGATGTTCGTTTGCCCAGACTGACCTCACACGCCGACTCCTACGGACATTGCCGAGCGAAATGTCGAATAAATGTCGAACTAAGCATAAGAATTGTGTAGAATTCTATAGATTTCTTTAGATCTCTATAGAATTCTATATTTTTTTTTATAATTTGTTATATTTTGCGCTAAGGGTGTTCAACGTTGTTATTTCGTGTTGCAGTTAATGGCGGCAGCACGAGGGTTGACGAGCCACGTCCTCACAGCCGTCCTGCTGTCGTTCCTCCTCACCACCCAAAACACCCTCGGAGCCACCCCCGAACACGTGACATGCGCCAACCACCGACAACTCGTCTCCTGCACACTGTGCGCGTCACTTCCGGGCGTCGCCGTGACGCAGGCGCAGTGCTGCGACAGCGCCACGCTGTTGGAGGAGTGCCTGTCTTGTCTCGTCGACTCCAGCCAATGTCGAAATTTACTAGCAGGTTCTAGTAGCGACAGTCCTCGCGACAAGCGGTTCCATGTGTGGTGGTCATCCAAGTCTACGAGCGCCCAAGCCGGCCCGAAACCCGCCGTCACGTCGACCTATATGAAGCGACCTAAGTACTTTCTCGGCAAGCGGGCGCACGCGGAGGTCGACAAGAGGCGCAATCGGAACACGTTCCTCGGCAAACGCGACGTCCTCGGCTACTCGGGATTCGTGAAGCGACGCGGGCCCTTCTTGGGTAAGCGACGCGGACCATTCTTGGGTAAGCGACGCGGACCATTCTTGGGTAAGCGACGCGGGCCATTCCTAGGTAAGCGGCGCGGACCATTCTTGGGAAAGCGCCAGGCAAAGCCGTTCCTTGGGAAACGGTCCGTGGACTTCGCGGAACACAAGTGACGGCGTCACTTCCTCGCCTAGCCATAGTGACCCAATATGTGGACGCGATCGTGCCAACAGGCGTGTTGGATGATGATTTGGAAGGTGTAGATTCTGACTGGAAGTCGCAAGGGGGTAGACGGTTCCCGGTCTCTCTATCATTCATGCAATGTGGAACGTCTCGATAATATCCCGTGTTATAGCGCATCATGTCAGGTATTTCACTCGCATTCGTACGCTTGCAGTATGCAATAATGTCAAACGTCCGCAGCTTGCACGGATAGTGTAGCATAATAATGCACCGACAATACACCAACAATGCACCATGAACACACAAACAGCACACCAACAATGCACCATGAACACACCGACAGCACACCAACAATGCACCATGAACACACCTACAACACACCAACAATGCACCATGAACACACCAACAGCACACCAAAAATGCACCATGAACACACCGACAGCACACCAACAATGCACCATGAACACACCGACAACACACCAACAATGCACCATGAACACACCAACAGCACACCAACAATGCACCATCAACACACCGATAGCACACCAACAATGCACCATCAACACACCGACAACACACCAACAATGCACCATCAACACACCGACAACACACCAACAATGCACCATCAACACACCGACAACACACCAACAATGCACCATCAACACACCGACAACGCACCAACAATGCACCATCAACACACCGACAACGCACCAACAATGCACCATCAACACACCGACAACGCATTGTATTGTCAACACAGCAGCAAAGCACCAAGAAACACATCATAATAACAACAGCAAGACTAAAAAATACCCCATCATAACAACGACGACGACGACAACAAAGCTACAATACACTAACAGCAATTTCATAGTGAAACCTCCTAAAACCTCCATATGTCTTATGTCTTCTTCATATTTAAAATACAGCATATATATCTCGGGAACCGTGAACATAACACATTTATTCGACATCAAAATGTATTAAAATATAATAATTACCGACTAAACATAGCAAACCATATAATAGTGGGCAATTTCTTAAAAAACTTAATGTATCCCTATTTACAACGTTGTCATTGTCCTGTAATACTTACAGTGAAGTTACTTTTTCTCGTAAACTTAGACACATACTTTGTAAGCAGAACTGGCGTCAGTTGTTTCGTTACACAATGTTGTAGGTGATACCGAGACCTGCCCCTGAGAATACACTAATCGGTTCACACTTTGAAAGTTGTGATGCGATATTTTGAAAACTAGTTTCTGTCGGTGAAAACGTAGAAAAAAGAAAGTGAAAGCGAAAACGTCGGACGTGTTATATTGCCGTACTATAGATTCATAGTGATACAATTATCGCATATATGTCGTACGAAACATGCCTTGCCTTACTAACTAAGTGCGATAGCTTATTCTAAAATATCTGTGCTTTTCTTTATTCTGACACATTTCACTCCGACACTGAATGTTCAGTTAATGCAAGAACTGTTTGGTGTCGGTTTTTGGTACGATATTAAAAAGGAATGATGTCTAATAAACTACTGTGTGGTGTGGTCAAGGTAGCAAATAACAATGTCCACGTTGAAATGTGTGCCCGATTATACTTTGTTTTAACAAGATTTATTAATATTTTATTTAAGAAAACATGCCAACTGCTCGTTTCTTCTTAGATGTTCATGAATGCCTGTGCCCCTCAATACATGTACTCTCTTGGATGTTCCCTGACATCAGCTGTACTCTCTTGGATGTTCCCTGACATTAGCTACATCAGCGAGACGGCCACTAAAACACGTTGAATGACGTTATACTAGTAGTATAAGCGGTGCTTATTGAATAGTTTCGTGTTCGAAATAAATCATGAATTATGTATGTTTTCCGTAATGCTTCCATGTTTCCGCGCAGGAATGACCAGAAATTCCGCGAAAATAGCGGCAATAGTCGTTTATTGTATATTTGACCAATTACCTGCTACGCAACATATAGACAATGGCGTATTTGGGGTTTGGGAAGGGGGGAAGGCCACGCTTAGCTCTAGTTACCCACTAATTCGCCAAAAATATGGCACAATGCCCTTCCTCTCCCATAAATACGCCATTGCACGTTTATGAAATGATGGCGATATTTAAATAACGCGCAAGAACGTTACACCCGAGTTCACGAAAGGTACGTGAACTATGAATGTCATTGTTCTTACATGCTCATTCTACAACAGTAGTTCCTTAATTTGACAATATAGTTATATTTAACAGGACATGCATCGCGGGTGGAATACTAGCGTCAGTATAAAATTATAGCAGTGGAAGCACAACTTGTGTTTATGCATAATGACAACACAAGTCCAGGTTAGAGTGAAATGGGCAAAATTCCTGACATTTAATTTATGAATTAATGTACCAGCAATTATGCCAATATTCAACATAATCATAACAATAATGCCGGCCCCAAATGGTATTTACACATAATACGTAACGTACAATTTACTGACACATTACGCAGTCTAACAAACATTGCTACAGATAATATTTAAATGTATCCGGCAGCCACCCGCTACACATGGTATTGGTGGGGGTTACTCCGCCACCACACAAAATTAATAAAATCTACCGCCTTAAAACTCTGTGTATTTATTTACCCCATATTTCCTGCGCTGTCATTTCGCATAAAAAACCTTTGTGCACCAATTAAATGACACGTAAATCCATATATGAAATATGCGCTGAGGTGTCACTATTTCAGCTCTTGTCTCCTCTAGAAGGACCGTTATCAACCATCCAATCGTGTAGACAGATAAGGCTGTAATAAAGCTTCAAGTAGTCGAGTGTGACAGACTGGTCGGGCTTCAGATAAACATTTCCTCACCCGGAACGCACATGTGCAAAAGATGCACAGCACGATTGCCGGTAACTTCGGACTTCTCTGCAGGAAAAAGAAATACCTTCCGTTCCACGCAAGGAAGACATTCTTCCACACGTAGGCTACTGCAGCACGCTCTGGGGAGCGCTAGTTCACCAGAGCGTATCACCAAACTACGAAATCTTTTTAACAGGAAACACGCGACCGAACTTCAAATCTCTAGATACCAAAACCACGAACCAAAATCTTCAAGAACTCTGTAGCAGTTACTGGTGCAAAGACCTCAGCCCAGCACAACGAAATTGTAGCTACATCTATGCCTTTAAGACATTTTATCTTAACAATACCCTTGACTAAACAACAGCGACGCACGAGACCACGAACATTTTAACTGGACTATTTTAGTTAACTTATTGATATTATGTATTTTAACCATATGTTTTTAATCGTTAAGCTATACACATTACTTAACTTATAATTTTTAATATATCTGTACAACATTTAAACATTTAGCCGGCTCCTTACTAGTTCCCTCGTGAGACTCTCTCTCACACCAACTTCCTCCCTCATCTCCTCCGTTCTTCGCTTGTCTATTCTTTTCACTCCCACAATTCTTCTCACCCAATTATTCTCACCCAATTCTTCTCACCCAATTCTTCTCACCCAATTCTTCTCACCCAATTCTTCTCACCCAATTATTCTCACCCAATTCTTCTCACCCAATTATTCTCGCAAACTGGCAGTTTCTCTTGTTTTTTTTCATCACCATGGTCTCTAGGCCGTATAATTGTGAGAAAAGCGACAGATAGCGGTTCTCACCATGGAGAGAATTACTGGAGTGTCGAGCACTGAAGGCGAAGCCATAGCGAGACGACCGGTCGACCGTAAAGCACTACGTATTTGCATTGGTTTGTATAATCAAAACTACGTTACACACATATCATATCACATATGTCTGGTTTTATACAGCACAATTGCGCTTGGACCCCGTATAGACGTTCAACTTAAGAAGTGTAATAAAGCCTCCTATGATGTTTACTGATTAATAAACTCTGGTAATTTGGATATCGCATGGTATTTCATCGCGTAATTTTATTAATTATGCCTGGCACGATTTAGATGGTGCAACATGAGCCTTCAAAAATGGGTTAGACTTCAAAAGAACAAGCATAATTCTTGATAATTCATCAATTAGCTTTCCCTTCAGTAGCACCCAGTGAGAGTGCAATGTCTCATGCAGTTAGAAAAAAAATGAAAACATACGTGTATCAAAAGCATTATCATTTCTCTTGGAAACACAAATTAAAGGGGACATTGAAACTTTGGTCGGATTTTGGCCAAAAGGCTAAACGCGTGAAGGGTTAATTATTAAAATAAATCTACATATTATGATCATAACAATGATAATTACTGTTATTTATTTTTAATTAATTAATTTCAGTTTAACCTATGAATGTATGAACGTATCACAAAGTCGGACCCTGGGGGGGTTGGGGGACCAGCAGCATTCAATTACGTTGTGGGTATATATAAGTTGCCCACCCTCCCCCCAATTATCCCCAATATGCTCGCAGAAACCAACTTCCCACCCTCTCCCCCCATGAGCCAGCAGCTTCCGACGTTTATAGGCCAGTAAGTCTATCAGATGATGGTTTTTTCCAAGTATGCACAGAAGATGGCACGACGACAATCACATCTACGTCCACTCCCCAAACAGAGGCTCGTTTCCGGTCCCAAGAAGGGAGCGGAAGCGAGCCTCTGTTTGGAGAATGATCTACGTCATGAAGTGGTTGTAGGTCTACAGATAGCAGTTTTGATTAAACTGGCGGCTAAATCCCGCATTATTCCCAGCAGTGAACTCGTGAATACTAAATCCCGCATTATTCCCAGCAGTGAACTCGTGAATACTAAATCCCGCATTATTCCCAGCAGTGAATTCGTGAATACTAAATCCCGCATTATTCCCAGCAGTGAACTCGTGAATACTAAATCCCGCATTATTCCCAGCAGTGAACTCGTGAATACTAAATCCCGCATTATTCCCAGCAGTGAACTCGTGAATACTAAGCCCGCCATACGCACACCGACTTTTAATTGCCAACAGTTTCCCTGCTGACAAATGTTTGGCAACTACCCATCTGTCAGCCGACCGATCTGTTGGTGGAGAACATACACATGTGGAGAACATACATATAACGACTACGTTTCAGTTGCCAACTGTTGTAAACGTGCAGCCTACAACTTGTTGTAAACGTGTAGCCTACAACTTGTTGTAAACGTGTAGCCTACAACTTGTTGTAAACGTGTAGCCTACAACTTGTTGTAAACGTGTAGCCTACAACTTGTTGTAAACGTGTAGCCTACAACTTGTTGTAAACGTGCAGCCTACAACTTGTTGTAAACGTGTAGCCTACAACTTGTTGTAAACGTGTAGCCTACAACTTGTTGTAAACGTGTAGCCTACAACTTGTTGTAAACGTGTAGCCTACAACTTGTTGTAAACGTGTAGCCTACAACTTGTTGTAAACGTGTAGCCTACAACTTGTTGTAAACGTGTAGCCTACAACTTGTTGTAAACGTGCAGCCTACAACTTGTTGTAAACGTGCAGCCTACAACTTGTTTTAAACGTGTAGCCTACAACTTGTTGTAAACGTGTAGCCTACAACTTGTTGTAAACATGTAGCCTACAACTTGTTGTAAACGTGTAGCCTACAACTTGTTGTAAACGTGTAGCCTACAACTTGTTGTAAACGTGCAGCCTACAACTTGTTGTAAACGTGTAGCCTACAACTTGTTGTAAACGTGTAGCCTACAACTTGTTGTAAACGTGTAGCCTACAACTTGTTGTAAACGTGTAGCCTACAACTTGTTGTAAACGTGTAGCCTACAACTTGTTGTAAACGTGCAGCCTACAACTTGTTGTAAACGTGCAGCCTACAACTTGTTGTAAACGTGTAGCCTACAACTTGTTGTAAACGTGTAGCCTACAACTTGTTGTAAACGTGTAGCCTACAACTTGTTGTAAACGTGTAGCCTACAACTTGTTGTAAACGTGTAGCCTACAACTTGTTGTAAACGTGTAGCCTACAACTTGTTGTAAACGTGTAGCCTACAACTTGTTGTAAACGTGTAGCCTACAACTTGTTGTAAACGTGTAGCCTACAACTTGTTGTAAACGTGTAGCCTACAACTTGTTGTTCACCACTTATGTTTTACACTAGCCTTTATTCATGATTAACCCTAGCTTGTTAAAGTAAAGTAAAATAGTAATTTACTCAATTTAACATGGGCGCTTGAGTATTTTTTGTTTTATTTATTATATGCATATATGCACATACAACTGAATAAAATTATATTATCTGATTATAAAAGTATTTTAGCCATTTAAGCCCGCAGCACACTAGCCGATTTTTTTGACGGGCCATCAGCTCGCAGCACATTAGCCGATATTTTGTAAATGACAAGTCAAGGTGCACGAAGTTAGGCAGCTCAACTGTGCCAGTATATATATATATATATATATATATATATATATATATATATATATATATATATATATATATATATATATATATATATATATATATATATATATATATATATATATATATACACACATATATATATATATATATATATATCTGAATTTGCACGTACGAATACACAGTGTTGTTGTCAGTGTTGATAATAATAACAATCATACCAGACTTCAGCAGAAATGTCCTGCCAGGCTCTCGTTTTTACGCCTCTGTTGCTGTAGTCAGCATATGTCACATCGTAAACGCATCGATGGGATTCCTATGCAATTACTAACAAATCCTGTTTTTCTATAGTGCACTCCACTGCAATCACGCCTCCTATCGGCAGCTAATCGCGCGAGTCCCGACAATTTGTCGGAGTCTGCAGCACACTAGCCTACAAGGCTCGTCAGGACGTCCTGAGATCTAGCACTGTCAGATATTATCCGACCAGCCTCGATCTTGTCGGAATTCACAGCATATTAGCCGACAACTGAAGATTATTTGTCAGCCGACGAAAAATCGGCTAGTGTGCTGCGGGCTTTAGGAATACGAGTGTTCATATTTAGTTATTAATAATATTTTTTGTACTCATCGCATGACATCGATCTCCATAGCCTACAGCTGCCGACGTCATCGATGTCAACGTCTGCTCATGAAAAAGCGGGAAAGTTCTCATGAAAACGGGGGAAGCATTCGCTCGACTCAACTTTCGTCGTTCTTTGGTGTTTACCGTCTTTTACGCGTTGTTTTACGGGTCGCCATTTTGATGCGCCTTTCTCGATCGCGGTGAACGCATTCGCGAGAAAATGTCAAATCACGTGAGACCAAAGAAATAAAACATGCCTACAATGGCCTCGTGTGCAACAAATCCATCGATTTTACCGTGCATTTTGTTTGCTTTTTAAAATTACATAAACGGGGGACATTTCGTCCAACAGCACGAGAGTGGGACAAAAACGTGGTATTTAATGCAAGAAAGCAGTAGTGTTGACACTTATGCGATGATAGCGCACTTCTATTCGAGGTGTACAAAACGCGCGTTCCACCCTTCTACGCTTGTGTTTCGCCTGCGATTAACTGAGTAATAAATAAATGTCGGAAAATAAAATGTTGACGGCGTCGACATTTTATTTTCCGATATTTATTTATTTTATTCCTTTTATTTATTATATTTATTTCATTAATACCGAAGTATTATTCCAATAACGATAGTTTGTGTTGATATAAATGAACGAGTTATTTAAGTAATTAGGTCGAAAATTATGCAGTTTGTTGTTATTGAATATAAATTATGCATGAATCTGTAGCCAAGTGTTAGCGATTTTGTAGGATTCTAGACAAATGCCTATACATATGAGAGACGGTGTCCCAGGGGTATCATACTCCCATATCCCACCTGTTTTGGGGCCCAACCTCCCATCTCCCAATAATCTGAGGCCAACCTCCCACCATTTTTTAGGACCAACCTCCCACCCCAGTCCCACTTCTACGCCCCTCATATTATGGAGGACTTCAGTACATATTTAAATACATTTGGTTCGTTATCTATAAGTGAAACAACGTTACCTACTTTTTACTTTTTAAGACCACCCCCTCCCCCCTACTCTCTTCCAGCGTTCGTTTTGAGAAAGTCCCCCCCACCTATTATGCATACATATGTAGTTAACATGTAGAAAATAGGACGGTATAACTAATCGTTAATCACATGTCCATGTTTATGTACCTTTAATACGTGTACTGAAGCTCTTCCACTGATACACTCGTGAGTCGGAGTCATGACACACTAAGACACCTTTCTACTTACTCACGCACTAGACATCCTTCCAAGGATTTATATGTCGAATATGAATGTTGCCTGCTGTATAGTGACTACATATAATAAGCTAAGATCCTACATAATGTATAAATATTTATACTAATTTGATTATTTACAACGATAATATGAAAACGTAGGGAGTAAATCGAGGTGACCATAGCCAGCTGGGGTGACATTGGCCCAGTGCATAAAAAAGGGTGGTCATGACACCTAGTAAAGGGATGTAGCATTACACTAATAGTAAAATTTTGGTGAAAGGAACGCATGCCGAGGTCCCATGGCCTGGGTGTCAAGGGGATTATTGTCCCAGCTTGGAGAGCGCAGTGAATGTCGTCCTCTCCATCAAGCCACTACAACGCAACACCATTCAAGAACGTACAGAGTTCTCGGTGGCGTTTTTCCAGGGGTTGGGATGCAACAGGCTGGTATTTTGTACAGCTATTGCCGGCACATAACGTTTGCATGCTTTTTGCAGGCCACTCTATATAGACTTCACTGATGCATGGTAAAGTCTGCATTCCTTTTCCGTTCGAATTCAGTTGAAATATACCCCAAACTGTTTTTCTCGAGAACATTTCGTTCTAGATGACCTTCGAGAGGGCGCCGCATTTCAAGAGTCGTTATTGTATTTACTTGTAAGTTGTATATTTATGTTTTAAACTCACGAAACAAATATTATTAAAGTTGCAAACAGTGGATCCCATAAGTAAATGGACAAATTCAACAAATAAGGCCTAAAAAGGTACACAAATGCGTTTGTAACAGTAACGTTTCAACGAAACTCTAACTCCCACATAAACGACACGAAACACTACTAAATCTGCAATTCTCTTATGTAGTCATAATTACAGAAATTGCAGCAGCTTTTTAAAACATGCCGCATTTCAACGAAACCACATTTACGTGACTGGATTTGTATCACATTTTCAATATAACTACACCCGCAAACCATAGACGCACGTTTGATACAATTTGTTCCGTTTATCGAAGGATACAAGCTCACACTCAACATAATATTTCCTTTTCTGTCTCTTTCGAGGTCACTGGGTAATCGTTGGATATTAGCTTAGGAAAGTTTATTGAATCCAACAAAGTCATATGTAAATCGCTAACTGCACTGTCATCATTCCCAACACGTAAAACTCTAAATCACTGTCGTCATTCCCAACACGTAAAACTCTAAATCACTGTCGTCATTCCCAACACGTAAAACTCTAAATCACTGTCGTCATTCCCAACACGTAAAACTTTAACTGCACTGGCGTCATTCCCAACACGTAAAACTCTGACTGCATTTGGGTCATTCCCAACACGCAGAACTTATAACTGCACTGACGTCATTCCCAACACGTAAAACTCTAACTGCAATGAAGTCATTTCCCTACATGTAAAACTCTAACTGCACTGACGTCATTCCCAACACGTAAATCTCTAACCCCAATGGCGTAGGTAACATTCCCAACATGTGATACTATAAATCCATTGGCGTTCCGTGAGAGAAAGATCCTGGATTTTCAACCAAGGCAACTAGCTGGCCCACCTCAACACAAACAAACAACATGTACTCCAGTCCACTCACATTTCCTTCGGGATCTTGAGAACTTGAGCGAAAACATATGGCGTTGATAGTGCTACCACCTATCGAATGTGTTACAAACTACTACATAGGATGATACTGACAATCTGTTGACTTGTTCAGTTCAGTGTTTTACGGGGCTGGTCAACAATTTTCTTATTTAGATATGTCCCTGCCTTAGCAGCTGTCCTTATCCACTGTAGCGAGTGGGCATTGGCGCAAGAAACTAAGGAAGACTTTCTGGTATTGGGTTTTGTCTCTGATGTTGACCAGTTCCTCCTGAAAAGGCAGTAATTTTTTTTGAATGTCCTTTTATGGTCAGCTTATGTTGGAATAACCAGAGCGTGAGAAGTTGATGCCCTGGTGGTTCTGCGCACTACCGGAGGAGGGAGTAACATGTAGGTAAGTGGGTTGGTGCATTTCCGTGGTATGTCGGGTGGATCAAGATCAGTGCACCAATCTGTCTTCTCTGGGCTAGTGGCAGAGGCGTAGCCAGAGGGGTCAGCAAGGCGAGACCTCCCTACCAATCCCGAAGTAAATTAATGAAAAAGAAAAATACATATATTCTACATTGATATTTATTCCAGACCCACGCAATACCTCCGTTGCACGGATGGCCCATCGAATAACAAAAATCCAGTGCGCGTATTCAATGGCTTTCTTTTCCATTTACTACCTGGAGCTTGTGGCTTTGGGTGGCAATCTTGTTAAATCTTCGTTGTCCACTTGCCACCTGGAGCTTGTGGCTTTGTGTGACAATCTTGTTAAATCTTCGTTGTCCACTTGTCACCTGGAGCTTGTGGCTTTGGGTGGCAATCTTGTTAAATCGTCCTTGTCCACTTGCCACCTGGAGCTTGTGGCTTTGTGTGACAATCTTGTTAAATCTTCCTTGTCCACTTGCCACCTGGAGCTTGTGGCTTTGTGTGACAATCTTGTTAAATCTTCCTTGTCCACTTGCCACCTGGAGCTTGTGGCTTTGTGTGACAATCTTGTTAAATCTTCCTTGTCCACTTTCCACCTGGAGCTTGTGGCTTTGTGTGACAATCTTGTTAAATCGTCCTTGTCCACTTGCCACCTGGAGCTTGTGGCTTTGTGTGACAATCTTGTTAAATCGTCCTTGTCCACTTGCCACCTGGAGCTTGTGGCTTTGTGTGACAATCTTGTTAAATCTTCCTTGTCCACTTGCCACCTGGAGCTTGTGGCTTTGTGTGACAATCTTGTTAAATCTTCGTTGTCCACTTGTCACCTGGAGCTTGTGGCTTTGTGTGACAATCTTGTTAAATCTTCGTTGTCCACTTGTCACCTGGAGCTTGTGGCTTTGTGTGACAATCTTGTTAAATCATCCTTGTCCACGTGCCACCTGGAGCTTGTGGCTTTGTGTGACAATCTTGTTAAATCTTCCTTGTCCACTTGCCACCTGGAGCTTGTGGCTTTGTGTGACAATCTTGTTAAATCTTCCTTGTCCACTTGCCACCTGGAGCTTCAAATAAAATAAAATAAAATTTATTGTAACTCTTTACAATACATACAAATCAAACCAAGGTAAACCCTATTTAATAATGTAAAGAGAACAATAGTGGAAGAACATCATACAGTGTTATACTCCCTAGTATATATTTCAATATAATTATCATAGTATTAAACACAAAAATAGCGTGCAGGTGTAGAAAAACCAATCGTTATTGTGATACATGTTATATATTGACATCATTGTGTAATATAAATTTGCTTAAGTATACATTTGTAGTTCATTATTGAATAAGAAGTAAACTTGAGTCTTGTGTTAAAATAATTCCAAATTATAGCACCCTTAATTCTTACAAAACGAAGTCTTATTTCTAAAGTTGCCATGGATGTGTGTATTTGTGTAGATTGTCTTGTATTGTAACTATGAACATCTTGATTAAGTTTAAACATATTATAAAAAAAACGCGCGACTTGCAACAAAAGTTTAGCTATGTACGCCAAGTATAGGACGGCTAAATGAGTTTTGTCGAGTCATAGCGTTTCGTAAAGTTATCACAATGCAGTATTTGTATCCATAACTCTACAAGAAACAAAATAACACTGTATAAGCACGAATTTTATTTTAGTGTTCTGAATTTGCCGCAATGTGAAGAAAACGGATCATCTTTAGATTTAATATAACATTTCCTTGTCGATATGACTTTCGTTTTGCGAAATCGAAGTTCACTTTAATTAACGTTGCGTAGGCCTAACTTTAAAATGCGTTTGTTTTAGCGCAGAGAAACGTTATAAAAGGATGACAAATCGTCCGAGGTGACGTTGCGTAGTAATGGCTGAACGGCTCCGGGTCAGACTAACAACCCGTGAACCGAATCGGATACGTTGTTGCCGAGGTTTATTGTTGGTTTAATGTTACAACTTGGCGTGTCGCTGTCCCCTTTTCTAACCCTGTAGGCCTACTTTGGTTACGAGGCGTCACCTTATGGCTGGGTCACAGCGCCGGTCTTTTCTATAGAATTACCGTTTATACAGGTATTCCTGTATGCACTAACAGCCCCTTCATGGTTCCGCATTCAGTACTCCCACAGTTGCGCCTCGGGTCAAACCATTGAGATGACGGCGCGACCATACAATGAAATTAACCACACAATAGGGTACATATTATGTGTAGCGTTAACGCGGTTGAATCGACTATACTCCCACTTAAAACTTAATTGCGTCTCAGTCGTGCGACTCAGTAAGGTCACGATGCACTCACCTAAACTCTGCGAAACTTCATTTTGTATTTAACTTAAAGCGCCCCCCCCCCCAAATACCAGCTCGTTTGTGCAACTTTTGTAGGTAGCTTTTGTGTGAAATCATCAGACAAACAATTAAATTAGTTAATGATTGAAGTGAAAATGGAAACGCTGAAAATTCACGAATTTCATACTTGCTCAAATGTCGTAACTTTGTCAGGTAATTGACGAGAGGACGGAAGTCACGCCCACTATCGGCAATGACCCGCAAAGTGTTAACATTCCATCCTTAACTGATTTAGCCTATTGCGAATCGGGTTCGTTGATGTCCTAAATATGTAGAGTGTGAATAGTAATATCCGCAGTCGGTTTAATTAAAAAGTGCGTATTTTTGTTCAAACCATCGAAATAATTTACTTTAATCATTAGATATGGTAAGGCTCAAAATAGTGGAAATTCCAAACGGTAAATACTGTACAAAAATCGAATTGAGGAGGCACCTTTAACCGTTTTAGATATCCACAATTTTGAGCCTTACCAGATGTAACGACTACAGTCAATTATTTCGATGCTTTGAACAAAAGTAATATTTGTTTTGCTAAAATTAATTAACTGCGGATGTTTATAAACTATCCACAAACTACATATTTGGACACCACTGGCTTCACAGCACCGGATGTGTGGTAGGCTAAATCAGCTGAGGATGGAGTTTTTTACAGTTGACCAGAGACAAACTGCAACAACAAATTAAATATCTGCACAAATACATGTGCGCGCACGCACGCTTGCACGCACGCGCGCTCGCTCGCATGCACGCACGCACGCACGCACGCACGCATAACAATTACTATGTGTGTATTCCCATTACAAACGAACTCGGGTTCTGCCATTCAGCCTTAGCATCATATGAAGTACCGTACAATATGAAGTACCGTACAATATTATAATTAAAATCGCATATTATCTTTAGCAGGCTTATTGCGAACAAAAGTAAAAATCCAATCTGCAAAACCAGACTAGCAGAGCTTGTTTCATAGCAAGTGTTTATGTATTTCGTCTTAAATTAATATTTCCTGAGATGACATTGTTGTATTTATATTTGTTGATCATCTTAACTAGCCGCGCTGATATTAGCATTATCAAAATAGCATTCAAATAACTAATAAGGTATATTTGTGTATTTTAAACTAAAGTAGTAGGCCTACAAGAGATTAGACAACCATAGCACCAAATACAATCAGAATGTACCGATTGTTGAAAGGGAAACAAGTGCCTCAGAAGGCCAAACTGATCATATACAACACCATTTAAGACCTGTTCTCCTCTGTGATGGCGACAGTTCGACCTTGACGAAGAGATCTGAAAGTCGAATCACTGCAGCAAACATGAAAGTCATACGAATGATGCAAGAGTGTCGCCAAATGGCAAAGACAGCGAAATTATCTTTACAGGGAAAGCAAGATGACCCCAGTTGAAGAAAGTGATCATGGTGAATAACTGGGGATGGTATGAACATGTGATGAGAAGGTACTGTGATTATGTTTTAAATAACTGGGGATGGTATGAACATGTGATGAGAAGGTAATGTAATTATGTTTTAAATAACTTGGGATGGTATGAACATGTGATGAGAAGGTAATGTGATTATGTTTCAAATAACTTGGGATGGTATGAACATGTGATGAGAAGGTAATGTGATTCTGTTTTAAATAACTGGGGATGGTATGAACATGTGATGAGAAGGTAATCTGATTATTTTTTAAATAACTGGGGATGATATGAACATGTGATGAGAAGGTAATGTGATTATGTTTTAAATAACTGGGGATGGTATGAACATGTGATGAGAAGATAATGTGATTATGTTTCAAATAACTGGGGATGGTATGAACATGTGATGAGAAGGTAATGTGATTATGTTTTAAATAACTGGGGATGGTACGAACATGTGATGAGAAGGTAATGTGATTATGTTTTAAATAACTGGGGATGGTATGAACATGTGATGAGAAGGTAATCTGATTATGTTTTAAATAACTGGGGATGATATGAACATGTGATGAGAAGGTAATGTGATTATGTTTTAAATAACTGGGGATGGTATGAACATGTGATGAGAAGGTAATGTGATTATGTTTTAAATAACTGGGGATTGTATGAACATGTGATAAGAAGGTAATGTGATTATGTTTTAAATAACTTGGGATGATATGAACATGTGATGAGAAGGTAATGTGATTATGTTTTAAATAACTTGGGATGGTATGAACATGTGATGAAAAGGTAATGTGATTATGTTTTAAATAACTTGGGATGGCATGAACATGTGATGAGAAGGTAATGTGAAGCGTTAATGCACGCAGAATGGAGTTGATTTTTTGTCACACTGACAGAAATTCTAGTGTCACTTAAATTTCTAACTGGGGTATGATGAATAGGTTATTTTTTTAGTTTTTCATTCGTAATAAAAACGATTCGAGCAATGGGTCCGGTCGATAGACGAGTGGTAATAACAGTTATATGGCTACAATAGAATCTGCGAGATCTCTGTTATGAAAACTATAGTTCGTACAAAAACAAAAACAGAGAGTTATTAGAAATTGTTTATCTCCCGAGTCCAAGTGCAAGTCACCAGTCAAGACTTTGTCCACACCAAGGAGTCATGCCCCAAGTGACCAGGACGCAACTCCGCAACAAGTGTCAAGTCTTTGTCCACACCAAGTCTATTCAGTATTAAGTGCTACAACCACGCATGCACATGTTTACGGGTAAGCTTCAACTTTGGGGCTAAGTGTCAGTGTCACACACAACTATACAGCAGTCTCGATGTCACCAAAAGTTTGGTGTAAAGACAGAGTTTTGCTCAAATCTAAATATTACGCGCACAAACACACACACACACTCATACACACATAAACACGCACGCCACGCACGCACGCACGCGCACTGGCGTTCATGAAATGTCAAATAACTAGCTGGCCCACGCGCGGTTCGGGTGCGCCTCGTGTCGTATGTGAGGACTCGAGTCCCTCAGTTCTGCAGAAAACATAATGGAATAGCTTAAGTTTAGTTTCACAAACTGTCGCCGCACGTGCGCTAGATACGTCCCCGTACAGCATATACACAGGGTCACAACGAAAGCACTCCTGTAAACGACTTCAGTCTTACTATCCTGTAGTTGACACGTCACGTGACCTGCCAAGATCCGCCCAGGACCCACACAGTTCATCATTATCTTTACTCGCAAGTACGTGTCAACATTGGTCACTCTCTAGTTGTCATCCTCGCTAGTACGCGTCAACATTGGTCACGCTCTAGTTGTCATCCTCGCTAGTACGCGTCAACATTGGTCACGCTCTAGTTGTCATCCTCGCTAGTAGCGCGAGTGCTCCAAACAATAACCTGTGTGGGCCGTACCGTAGGCCAGTTACAACCAGGCGCGACGCATGTACTCGGTACTCCGTGGAATCACTGAACGCGGTTAACCGGTTATTTTATTTCCTTACGCCCAGTACTCTAACCACAAGCAGCACATTACTACAATATGTTCACATTTTACTTAGTGGCTGTTCACAGTTTACACACATATATATATATATATATATATATATATATATATATATATATATATATATATATATATATATATATATATATATATATATATATATATATATATATATATATATATATATATATAGATATATATATATATATATAGATATATAGATATAGATATATATATATATATATATATATATATATATATATATATATATATATATATATATATATATATATATATATATATATATATATATATATTATTATTTCTTTCTTCTTTCTTCCCCCCCCCGACCCCTTCAAAAGGAGAACCTGTGAGATGATTAAAATATATTAGTCGCTATTTCACCCTTGGGTCCGTTGCCTTTCGAGAGCACGTATTATATGCAGGTCTACCCTTGCACATGTAAGGTGTGACCTCTCCTAACATATCGATATCGTAGCAACAAACCGGATTTGTTTTAATGTGTCTAAGACGTTCCAACCACTGTCTACACACTCTCATCTCCATGCGGTCGATCACAGCGACAGGGATATAGTTTGATGATAATAACAAGGGAATGGTCAGATCGACGCACTATTTACTGCGTATTAATACCAACGCCGACATTAGTTATTAGGCACTTGATTTGTGCCACGTGGCAGGACCACGAAGTGGAACCAGGTCGAGGGCCAGACGAATGGAGGAAGAACAAGTTAGAACATGTTATGTAGACAGTTGAACATTAATGCAGACATGTGCTTGAACAAATGGGCCCAATTGTTATAAACTGAAACTTTGGTATTTCCGAGCATTTATCGGCGATAAACTTTGTTTTGTAAAGTGGAATAGAGCCACACTGCCCAATTTGTTTACAAAATACTACATAACATGTCTAACCGTCCCTGTGAGCAGGGGCGTCCGCAGGCTTTTCTCTAGAGGGGGCAGCAAATTCTGCTGTCTGATTTCGACCAGAAATCTTTACACTTATCAAAATGTCTACTTCCTATGAAAAATAATTATCCAATTGTATATAATTAATAAACAAACGCACTAGATGATCTACCTAACACAAACAGTAAACGATCGACTCGCCATAAAAGATGTACATTTTACAAGCATCCACATCCGGGGGGATATGTGCCCCCCCCTCCGGACGCCCATGCCTGTGGGGACTCAATGCACTGCCAGTATATCTTTATTGTATAGGTTTGTTTTCTGTGTCCAACGCACTTCACTTCACATAACGCAGACTCATTGGGTAATTATATATATATATATATATATATATATATATATATATATATATATATATATATATATATATATATATATATATATATATATATATATATATATATATATATATATATATATATATATGGGCCGAAATTCCTTAACCTGCGCATTTGGTGTCGCCAAGCTTTAAGTGACCACAGGAGACACATATCGCAGATATATGGGTGGGTATGGATATGTACAGAACGCTGATATAAAGTACTTTCCAATGATTGAAAATGTTACGTAGTGATGATGACTGAAAACGTTATGCATTCAAGTAACAGCCCGATGAATGTCAACAAAATGGGGAAACGCTAAATCAGGTATGACGTCAGCAACCCGCCTGATTATTTAGCGTCTTTTAAAACAATAAAAACGCAGCTCCTGCCTTACTGTGTGTGTCCGTTGAGTATCCCTAACGTGTAAACAATCGTAAAACAACGCAGTTAAATCGGTAACTACTTATTTTCCACGTCACTGCAGCCAAATGTATAGACGGAAGTGGCGTCGCCAATACTCAATTGAATCCGTTATGTAACCTTTAGCCACTGAGAGTAATGGTGAAACTCTTGGTAAAGTTGAACGTTCATGCTTGATTCAAAGCAATTATTACAGTATTCACCTACCAATCAGCTAAATCCGACGTGTGCACTATCATACTTGAGCTGTGGTCGTCTTCAGGTTACAAGGTTGTTTTCAACCGTTAAGAATGTTGGATCCGTTATGGTGGTTTAGCAACTCCGATACACTCAGAATGAAATGTTTTGTATTAGACTAATAACTAATACTCGCGACCTACCATGGCAGGCATAACATTACAATATAATTAATGTTGTCCGGCTTAGACACTTGTATAATAAATATTTTGAATATGTTATGTTAAATCCGTTATGCCACTGTTTGGTTTAAAGGTTCCTCTTCAATTCGATTTTTTGCTCGTCTCATTTCAAATTCATTTTGCGAAAATTCAAGCCTACCTAGTATCCACTACGACACGCTAGCTGGAAAGGCGGAAAACTCACGAATTCCGCCCTTGATGAAATTTTTTATAATTTTATAATGTGATCGGCGAGAGGAGTCACGCCCATGATCAGCCTTGACCCCATAAAGTGTTTACCGTTTTGGATATCCACTATTTTGAGCCTTACCAGATCTAACGACTAAAGTCAATTTTGTCGAAAATTTGAACAATAATACGCACTTTTTATTTAAACCGACTGCGGATATTACTTAAGGTATTCACACACTACATATTAGGACACCAACGAACTGGATTCGCGATAGGCTAAAACCTGGCATAGCTGCATGATTATTGTAATGTCAACAGAGGACTCGTTTGAACAGAAGTCGCATGCCATATAATTATCTATACTTGCGAGAGTTTATAATAAAGATATCAAGTCAAACGCACTTGTTGAATTTAAGATAATTAACAATTCCAGTCATTGTCCTTAAAAAAGATTATACTAAAAAGGCTAAGTGTTATAAACGAAATAGTAAACCATTATGTTGCATTAATTAAGCTATGGTATGCAGCCATTATTAAATGTACCTTGTTTCTATTTATGGAATCGCAAATGCACGGAATATATGTCATTAATTAACACAATTGGTCAACGTTGTCACGCGCGGACGCGCGCGCACACACACAACGCACGCACACACGCACGCACGCACGCACGCACGCACGCACGCACACATAGACACACACACACGCACGCACGCACGCACGCACGCACGCACGCACGCACGCACGCACGCACGCACGCACACACACACACACACACACACACACACAACTGTTGTACTTTACTCAAAACACACAATTAAATTGTTGCCTAAAAAGCGTTGCCCATTATAGGAATGTTGCCATGGTCACGATGGTCACTCCTTATTAACCAAATTGGTAATCACTGCTGTCGCGCTAACGTTCCATTTACCGACAAGTCAGTACGCGGTGCCATTAATTAAGCATTATGTAATAATTTTACTTGGAAATTCAACAGAACGGTTACCAGGTACTTGGCAAGATCTGCTAAGTATTACGTTATAAGCTATTCAGCGACGGATTAACCACCTAATGTCCATCGGATAATAATAGTACAAGTCAATATTAATTAAGTTTCTTGCGCAATTCAATTGTTTTGCTAGTCTCATTTCGAATGAATTTTGCGAAAAGCCAAACCTACCTAGTATCCACTGCAACATGCTAGCTCATTTGTGCAACTTTTGGATGTAATTTTATGTTAAATCATCAGACAAACTATTAGATTACTTAATGCTTGGTCAAGCATAGTGAAGTGAAAATGGAAAACGCTGAAAACTCACGAATTTCACTAATGGTGAAATTTCGTAGCGTTGTCATGTGATCGGCCAGAAGATGGAAGTCACGCCCGTGATCGGCATTGATCCGCGCAGTGTTTACCATTTCGGATATCCAAACATTCAACTCCATTCTTTCAATGATTTGGAAAAAAATAAGCATATTTTTTTATTAAATCGATTGTGGGTGTTAGATACACTATTAACATACTGCATAATATCTGGACACGAACGAACCGGATTTGCGATAGACTAACTAAGTTGAGGGTGGAGTTCTAATTGTTTTGTGTTATTAATTATGCGTGTTGACTTGTCAGTGATGTCAGTGATGTGTTGTACCCACTGTGTAGATGTGTTGGCTGAGTTGTTATAATGTGTAGTAGTAGTTTGACATGACAATTAATAAAGATGTCACTATATAAAATATACAACAAAGTAGACAAAAGCAGGTCAGCTGATGCAAATATGAACTATGACATGATACACGATGCTATTTTAAAAGCTAAAGATAAATATATGCCCTGTAAATTAGTCAAATATAAAAATTTATAAACATAAGAAATCAAAATGGATAACACAGGGATTGCTTAAATCAATAAGATATAGAGATAAATTATATTCAAAACTGAAAAAGACAAGACCCAGCATACAAGAATACAATATCCTACACATAAACGTAAAAACGTACAATGCCATATTACAGAGCAATATTCAAGCAGCTAAAAAAATGCTTAGAAACTACATTCACCACATTTAAACACGACATCAGAAACACATGGAAAACCATAAATTTATTTTTTCCAGGAATAAAATAAAACAATTGTCTCCCATGATAATTAAGGAAAATAATACTGAAATAACTAACACATTAGAAATAGCAAATATATTTAATACATATTTTACCAATATTGGTTCAAATCTCGCTAAAAGTATACATTATTCAGGCGAGAAAAAACACAGATACTATTTCAAGATTGCAAAAAACAAAAATTTCAAATTTAAAGAAATCGATGAAGAAACTATAAAGAGAACTATAAACAATCTCCTGAAAAAAATAGCTGTGGATCCGATAGTATATCTACAAATTTATTAAAACATATAGCACCATCACTCATCAAATCCTTGACGCTAATAACAAATCAAATCATACACACTGGTGTTTTCTCGGAAAAACTAAAGCTCGCCAAAGTCATTTTCACTTTTAAGAAAGAAGACCCTGCCTTGTTAACTAATTAGAAGCCAATCTCTCAATAGCAAAAGTTGTAGAAAAAGTGAGTAGCAGTCAACTCGGAGAATCAAAATTGTTTGCAGAAAATCAATATGGTCATTCAAGAGTATATGTCGCCTTAGAGTTGGTAGATAGAATCACTACTCAAATGGACAACAGTAAAATACCCATAAGATACCCATAAACATCTTTCTCGGTCTATCTAAGGCTTTTGATACCATTGATCACAAAATATTACTGGACAAACTAAAATACTATGGATTGGAAGGCCCTACAATTCAACAAATAGAAAACAATATGTAGACGTTGGCGATGTTAAATCTAAAACATTGAACATAAGCACTGGTGTCCCACAGGGGTCTATTTTTGGGCCGCTGTTGTTTATAGTCTACATAAATGATATTTCACAGTCTAGTGAAAAGTTTAATTTTATAACGTACACATACGACACTATCCTTTCAAGTACGCTAATTAATAATAATAATAAAAACATACGGAGAACATTGATGCTGGTTCCTTAATTAATGACGAACTTGGTAAAATAAATGAATGGCTTGAAATTAACAAGATGTCATTAAACATAAAAAAAATCTAGATGTATGCAATTCCACATGGCAAATAAACAAATAAATGCAACTACGCTCCAAATCAGTAATATAAACCTTGAAAAAGCAAATGAATACAACTTCTTAGGTCTAACTCTGGACACAAATTTTAAATGGAGCAAACATTCTGAAATCACTTCAAATAAACTTAAACATGTATTACCCCAAAATATAACAAAGTTATATATAATACACTAGTCTTACCACATATGAACTAATGCATCATAGCATGGGGCTCTCAAAGTGAAAGAATATATAAAGTACAAAATAATGGCAAGGCTGTTTGAATACTAAGAACGAGTAGATACAACTCACATACGGATCCGCTTTTCAAAAGTATTAAAAATCACAGATTTTCTAAGATTACAAGAACTCAAGTTCTTGTCTGCACAATCTATCTATGAACTTGTCTGCACAATATATTACCGTCGTACCTCCAAAATTGGTAACTGACACCAAATACAAACATCCACACTCACGACACACGGACACAACATGAATTACATACATTTAGAACACAACATGAATTACATACATTTAGAACACAACATGAATTTGCAAAGCGATGCCTGAGACACAATCTACCTAACACTTTAAACAATACACCAAAAAATCGTCACACGTAGTCTAAGCGGGTTTGCGAACTCCACCAAACATCAGTACAAACAAAACTATCAAACCTCGTGCAATATAGCAAATTGTTATACATGTAGGCAGAACCAACAATGACAAAACATGCAACTAAACATATGCACGCACTGAATAAGCAAACATATTCACAACTACACAAAGAGAATACACACTTTTTGTAGATGTACAGGCACGCACGCACGCACGCACGCACGCACGCACGCACGCACGCACGCACGCACGCACGCACGCACGCACGCACGCACGCACGCACGCACGCACGCACGCACGCACGCACGCACGCACGCACGCATGACATTTTGTTTTCCTTCTATTTGAAAGAATTGCACTTGTTTCACGAACTCGTTTAATTTTATTTATTTTATTTTTCTCTCTGTGAAAGATCATAACTTGTTAGGCAAACTAATTTACTAACTTATAAATATTCTAATTTATAAGGTGGCTCCTCGAGAGCGACTAGTTAGTCTTACAGGAGTCTCCTGACCCTACTACCATTATTTCATCCTAATACACAACCTATTCATTGTAAAATTACAAACTTATACTATGTAATATTGTTTTGTTAACATCGATGTACATATGTATCTTTTGAAACGTTATATTGGTCAAATAAAAAAATTCTTCTTCTTCTTCGTAGTTTGTGTGGATAAAAACAATTTTAATTTAGGAGTATGATTGTGTCTTTGGTATCAAAAAGAATAACAAAAATGGCTCAACTAAAACTGCCTTCTCCTACTCCTGAACAAACAAAGAGTGACCTCCAAATACTTTCCACCAAATTAGTTACCAACGGTTCTATAAATGTGACCACGTGAATAGAAAGATCTCATGCTACATCTGTTGAACTTTCTCAAACACTGATGAATTTGTCAGCGCGTTTTGGTAGCACTGAAGTCCGACTCAATCTTGTCAAGATTAATCCGATTTTGTGGGTGGGTGGGGGGCTGGCAAGAGTGTACCACTTGCCATGGTTAATTACTGTTAATCCGGCATTGGTTCAATATTACATCGCGGTAAGTTTGACTGAAAACAGATTGTGGTTGAGTTGAGTGCAGACGTGAAGTAACAGGGGCACTACCTTTGGTTCCCCCTTAAATAATTGAAAAATAACACACACAAATTACTTGACCATCGTCGCGTTTTTTCCTAACAATATCCGTGTGGACGAGCTATCATAATGACATAAAATACTGTATATAATGCATGTGAAGAGGCTTATGTTTTAGAGTATCATGATGATAAGTAGCCTAGTACTAACGACACAACCAATATAGCTTCAAATCATTCGTCTCTATGAAAATAAACCACTTTCACCTTTACTTTTTAACATCGAATTTGCAACCATTGTTCTCGCACTAGGATTAATATTAACAACACATCGTAAAGTGAACATTACCTCAGCATATATATATATATATATATATATATATATATATATATATATATATATATATATATATATATATATATATATATATATATATATATATATATATATATATATATATATATATATATATTGAATGTCTGCCAATATAGCTTCAATTCATTCGTCTCTGTGAAAATAAATCACTTTCACCTTTATCTTTTAACATCGAATTTGCAACCATTGTTCTCGCATTAGGATTAATATTAACGACACGTCGTTATATATATATATATATATATATATATATATATATATATATATATATATATATATATATATATATATATATATATATATATATATATATATATATATATATATATATATATATATATATATATATATATATATATATATATATATATATATATAACGATATTTGGTTGGCTTACTGTACACCCGTAGTGATTATACGTAAGCTACGTGTCCAATTTCTCACAAAGGAAGCTTTATGTTCTGTGTAGAAAATGGAAATCGTCCGTCATTCCATGAATCGTTCGAAAAGCAGAAGTGTGTCCGGACACGCTTAATGACATGTGCTAGAACATTGTCTCAATTTCAATCCTTTAATCGTGTATCGGGATCACGACCAAGGTTATGTTTGCACGATGAGTCAGTGTACACAAATGCCCGGTAGCAGAAACGACAAACTGGGTCATTTGCGTTTAACGTTATGTAAGCAAATTAGTGTAGAGCTGTAGTTGTGGTCAACGCTAGAGCGATTGTGATGAGATAATATCCAACATGTGTTTCCAACATGTGTTTCTTTCTATACGGGCGTTCATTTAATTAGGAATCCGACGGGTGGTCTATGCCGATTTATGTTTTACGTGTATGATGTTTTGCAACTCGGAAATAAATGGAAAGCATACGGCTGTATGTGGGATACAATACTGCAACTGTTTTTGCATTAGGCTTATATGAGCTACCATTTGACTAACATGTATATCGGGTGTTCGACGTAGGGCTATACGTACGTTCTTCACCCAAGGTCAGTAGACGTAAGGCCTATCCTATCCGGGCTCATCCTATAACCGCGTGAATACTATAAATTACATGCATAATAATGACTGGAACTTTTTATACTAGCGTTTAGTTATGGTCATCATTGTATTTTTTTCTGTGGTAAAATACAATGCAAACAATGGTTGTCACATTTTCAGTTAAATAAGAAGAACTGTACCACCTACAATGTCTGTCACTTGTGTGATGCATTTTTTTTCAGGGGGAGTGTATTTAATCGGTGTAATGGCCAATTTGTTCTTGCGTTTTGTATGTGTTCCATAATAGTTTCGACACAGTTTTGGATGTCGTTAAGCGTATGATTTAACTAATTTGAAGACACACGCACTCTCTCGATTTTTAATATTACGTTTAGATGTTTCGGGCGGATGAAGAAGACCAAATTTGGTGCGCATGCGCATCATCCTTTTCCGAAAATATGGCGGCGCTCATAGGTATCGGTTTGCAGGTAAAATGTTATGATTTTCTCGCAACGTATTGTAACATGGTGGCATGTGTCAATGGCGAACTGTTGGTGTGTCCATTGTGTATCAAACACTATAATTTGTGAACACGCTTCGCGTCCGTTTGTACAGGAGCAGCAATCGAAGTTGATCCTTTGAGGAAGTTCTCGTAACATGGTCTGGGCTGGGCGCTGCGGCTACATGGCTGAGCGCTATAGTGTAAACGAAATCAATGAGGGCCGGGTGAAGCACTGGCCTGTCGCTCCCTTGTGTTTGTGGTGTAGAGTTTATGATCGCGTTAGCGTTTCGCGTTTACAGTATGTTAAAAAAGTGATTTGTCATGAAGTTTATGCAGAATAAAATGATGGATCTGGATTCTGGATCGTCACACTTAATTCTTAAATAATAACACAGTCGCGTGTTATTGTCTGTCTAATCAGTAATATATCACGCTACATGATTGTTCGGTACAATGTCAGTGTTGCTGTCTGTACAGTGAATAAGTTGTTAACGTATATACCGGGCTGTTGAACTTTGAAGGTCCTAACTATACTGCCGAACAAAAGCCACATTGTATATACATGAAACTCGGTGATCACAATGCGAAGGCTCTCTTATTTATATTCCCTGCATAAACTAGTGTAAAACTTGCCAAAAAGGATAATGCTCAGATTTGTATTACCAGTCACTAAGTCAGTGTGGCATAGTAGCTTGCCGACTGTCACCTGACTGTCAAAAGCCATAGGTCCCTTTGACTAAAAGCAGTACTAGTAGGTCCATTTGACATGATGTCTACATGCCAGGAGGAGTAAAGTATCCCATATAAGGGGTAAATGTGTAACCTGTCATGAGCTCTCAGAATCTCCACCTGTACTCGAAAAAAAATTTGGTTTTATCCCTGGAAAAGGACTGTTTGGAGTCTACGTAACAAAACTTAAGAACATATCATTGACATATACATTGGTTCGTGTTGTTATCCTTGTAAAGTTTCTCAACCTTTAATATTTTTCCTAAACATTTTACATTGAGTCTACTCCAGGTGGCCAATAATAGACAACATTTACTGACAAACTGTTGGCTCTTTATAAAAATAAAGGGAAAAAAGCTAATCATACCTCTGTATAAAAAATATTGCAAGGAAAATAAGATGAGTTGAATTTAGTAATTTCTTTAATATTGTTAAAGAAGGTAGAAATACTAGGACACAGAATAGCATTAATAAAAGAGTGTCGGTATAAGAAAGAATTTATTTTCACAGAAGACGGTAAATGAATGTATCAGATTATCTACTGACTGTGTAAATGTGAACATGTTTTAAACATAATTGATTATGTGTTGGGATGGCTGATTGTATGTGTTGGATAAGCCCATAGTTTCCTTGTCTCCTTGCCATCTTGGGTTTTGCTTTATATGGAAATCTTGTTGTTTTGTTGTTCAGTTTCTCAATAATGGAGTATTTTGGGTTTCACAGATGAAAACAAATAATATGGTAATGTTACGTATTCATATAACTAAGATCATTATTCTACTGTAGACAAATATGTTGATGCAGTTTGAAATGGAGAAAAAAATTAAAGGATGCTTTACAGTTTTAACTGATTCCTACAAAAATACTATTTGTAATCAAACATCTTCAATTCTTTAGTTACCATTTTATTCCATGGAAGCTGTGAATATGTATTAAAGCAGAGTTTGTGTTTTTATTGATTCACACACTTGTAGTCGGTCGGGTGACAGAACATTATTATACAGCATTTCTTCAGTTGAGCAATGCTGAAAAGTTTGTTGAAGATGTCATAGTAAGAGTCACTTACACTTGGCTAAATACAATTATGGAATGCTCTTCCTAAAAAACATAAATAGAACTCTAATCCACATAAGATGAATCTACTGTATTTGTTTGAAGCTATGACTTCTAGGGAGTTTTAATTAGCATTATATTATTTATATACATGTTATGTTTTTGAAATACACCTAATTCCAGGCTTAGACTTTGTCAAGTTGACACTTTTTAATACGTAATACAGCGATTGTTAACTGCATTTCCATACGTTTCCCCTAACTACATGTTTTTCCATCCTTCATGTCCTTCATGTAGATCATCTTGTTTACATTTGTCAGTGGCATACTGTATGATTTTGATGGTAAACATACTATAAAATCAATAACATATATAGTTCAGTTTCCAGTTAAATGTGTTATATTTAAATTAATTATAATGGCTATAAATAAGAAAATCAGTTGTGGTTGGCGTTTGTCTACAAGTCGTCTGTCTCTGCACCCGTGCCTTGATGCAAAATCAATGGCTGTTCCGCCCATTGCGCACCCTCCCAGCGTAAAACAGGCTGGCAGACCATGGCAAGCAAAGAGAATCCCCACACATCCTGTAACTTTGCAATGTTTCAGCATTGGCACAGTGCCATTGCTGGTTTTGTGAGATCAACAGTCATTTGAAACATTTCATGAAGTTTAAAACAACATTTTAAAAACATATTCCTAGTTGATTTTATTTGGTGGAAAATCAGCAGCGTTCACACAAAAATCCATTTTGATGTACTTTTTGGCATGCATTGTGATGATGGTTTTGATAAATCTAAAACATACTTTAGAAGATGGTCTGGATACGTTTTGTTGGTAAACTCTTAATTAGTTATGGTTATATTTTCATTCTAATAAGTAAATTCCATTAATTAAGTATATTGGTGTAATATAGACATGAGTTATGATTCCTGTTGTTGTCAGCTATCTACCAACTATATATTGCACTTTATAGTAGTAACATGGTACTAATATGTAAATGTACATTATCACTGTCTAACCAAAACCAAATTAGACTGTATTAATGAAGTTGATTTTAATAAATATAAATTGCTTCTGCTGTTTTTTTATTAACCATTTCTCGTTTATATTTTACTATTATGCTCTGTATTCTTTTAACTTTTCCACCATATCATTAAAATTATGATATAACAACTTTAATTTAGACATGTCTAGATGTTTAAATCAATAAATTATGTTATTTAAGTAAACTAAACATTGAAAGGTGTAAAACAGTAAACGTGGTGTTTACCTTTTGGCTGACTGCTATCTAGTTTAAGCTTAATCAATAATGCTACATTTCCAATTATCATTTACACATTTTTTTACAAGAATATCATTGCCATTTGTGCTTGAAAGTGTCCAAGGATATTTTACTGCCCACTTGTATAAACCAGTGTTTCTTTATTGCTTTATAAAACATGACTGTGCTGATATGGAAAAAAATATTTCAAATTCTCTGTTTTTTTAATGTAGTATTCATGTCACATTTGATAACTATCTTATCCTGGAGGTCGTGGTCATGTCATGAATTTATGTTACCAGAGATAGTGAGGTGAAACTCATGGTCATGTCATATCTTTATCTTACTAGCGGTAGTGAATCTAGTGATATTTATTTTAATTGCTGAAGTTAAAACATTATTTTGAAACATGTTCCTAGTTGATTTTATATGGTGAAAAATCAACATTATTCATACCAAAATCCATTTTAATGTACTTTTTGGTATGCATTGTGATGATAAATCTAAATAATTGTATACATGCTCATACCAATGTAATATTATATTTTGGTGAAGGTAGTGAAGTGAAATTCATGTTCACATCATGTATTTATTTAAAAAAAAAACAGTGGCTTGAATTTCATGATAATACATGTATTTGCGTTGCTGCATGTAAATGTCATTGCAGTTGAGAAGCCATAATTGTGATCAGCGAGTGTATTTATTTATTAATGCCTGAACTGTTGTTGCCTTTGCCAAATACCTGGATTCATTAGGAGAAACATAAAATGTACAGAGAAAGCTCTTAGTATGTCATCTCTGTGTAAAGCCATAGTCATGCCTCATTTAGGGTTTTGCATTGTGTGCAGACCACTAGAAGGTGGATGTGGATAAGCTGGAAAGAATACAGAGAAGAATTGAAGCTAAACTGATCCTGTGCAGAGTAAATGCTGGCAGCGGTTCAACAACAGTGGATATTGTTGAATTGATGAAAAGTTTTGTAAATAAGTTGGTATTTTAAAGGTTGCTTGTACTGCCCCTGGGGCATGGAGACCAGTGAACCAATGGAACATTAAACAATAGTTGATGGTATTTACTGCACGCAACATTCCACAGCAATGTATTCAACTGAATATGAATTTTTTTTGTTATCCTATTCCAATGTGGAGTACTATATCTTAGGTTAAGAATTCCATTAACATTTGTGCAGAATGATAGGTATTCAGTTTAAATAGGACAAGTTATTGCTGTGAAGGTCTGCAAAATTAAGCAAAATCCACAGCTTTGGAAATGCATCTAATTGAACATTAACTCTTATTGAAATGTAATTCAAATGAGCAATGCATAACAAAGCACCAATTCCTAACATTAATTGTAGTCAGGAATGCGTAAAAAAATGTCCCCACTTTCTGCCTGAAATAATCAAAAGGCACACAGTGTTGCTTTTGTGCAACAGTTTGTGTAGAAGTTACTCATGTTATAGAGGACATGAAGTCAAGGCAACATCTAAACTGTACAGAGAAAGCACTTATTACATCTCTCTATACAGCCAATGTTATGCCTCGTTTGGAGTGCTGCATAATCTGAATAAAGACATGGATGCCATATCTGAAGGATGTGCATAAGGTGGAAAGAATTGAAGCTAAACTGGTGCTGGCAGAGGCACAACGACAGTGGTTATTGTTGAAAGATGAAAAAGTAAATAAGTAAGTTTTTTTAAGGATTCTGTCTTGCTTGTACTGCCCAAGGGTGAGCAGTGAACCAGTTGAACAGGAAGCAACAGTTGATAGTATCTACTGCACGCAACATTCCACTGAACATGACCCTGTCATATCAGAGAATGTTATATAATGCCTCGTTTGAGCAGTGATGCAGCAGGCCTGGTGTTTCCATTGTACTGTAGTTGTACAGACGTACGGTTCCTGAACTGTCTCAAATAGCAAAGATTTTACAATGTTGACCATAGTACAGCCATCTGAAAGACTGAAACCTGTAACATGTATATGGCTCTGGTTGGACAGTTCTTGTCAATGCGAACAATAAAGCAATTACTGTAAAACTTACTCTGTCCTTGTGGCTTTAGCTGTAAATTATTATTTAAACCTCTTGGAAAATCAGTGGTTATGCCAAGAAAAGGGTTTGCATGGACTTCAACCTGGTGGTGTCGGTTGTTGCCAAACACTATATGTTTTCGCTGGTGGTAATTTTATATTTGCTGGATGAAAAAAAGGCAATTGGCAAAAACATTGTGAAATTTTCTTACACACAAACATTTTTCTTCCACACAAACACATAGTATTTATACTGCATTACAAATCTAATTTATTATTATGAGTAAAATATACCACTTGCCATAACGGCTGCAAAGAGGAGATGATTGTTCCCACATTGTTGATTATGGTCATGTTTTTTTTCTTCAAATGGAACCAATGTATCATGTAATACTTGCTTTCTCTAGTCACTACTCACTAGTCAGTATTTTATTAAACACTCATTATAAACACCAATATTGTTGGAATTTTATATAAGTAATATATTTTCTAAAATACTACATGAAATACACTGAATTACATTTTAATGTAGTGTTGTTGAGCTAAGGCAACTGCCTGTGTAGCCAGAACTGTTTAATGATTATACTATTAGGATAACACAAAAAGTGTGTGCATTTATTTCAATGTTGGTCCTCTTGCACATAACTTGGGTTATTAGTCAACTAAAAGCCAACGCCAGCATGGTTCCCTTTTATCACCCACCTTAAGCATTTCATTCAGTATTTTATTCTTTAGTTTTAAGTCTTAACAGGCAGTTCAGTGCACACAAATAACATAGCATAGCATATCATGTAATCTATGTGAATGAACATTGTTCAACAATTAAAGTAAATTATGCATATTTGTTATATGCACTGAACAAATGAAAGGGACCTGTACTAAATGACAACAGTATTGATCTATTTCTCACTCTCTTACCAAAGTAACTGACATTTGGAAGCTTCTTTATCAAGTGGCGTGCCACAAATGCTTCCAGCCGAGAGATAAAACATTTAATGCAATGATGTTATTTAATTTAAAATTAATTAAGTCCTATTTGTAAATAATATTACTCATTCCTACCTCATTTGCAAATGTTGCACAGTTGCTATAATGGAACCACATCCTGCAGGCATTAATACTTTATTGATGAGCACAGTAGTTGCACCTAGCCAAAGCTTTCCCAATTCCCAGCAACTTCAATACAATTACGAGTGAAGTGCTGCCATATTGTATCGTTAGGTTTATCTCCTCGAAGCATGTTGACCTAAATTTTGTAATGCTGTAACGCAGCAACTCTGCTCTGACTTAGAAGTAGCTTACTGAACCAGGTGGACGTTTCATAAGAAGTGAAGCCGTTTAATCTACTAATACTATGTCATCTATTTCTACCAGCAGTGAAATTTACTACATCACAAGTGAAAATCTTGGTACATAAATAGTCCATATTTGCCTGAAATGAAAAGAATACAATACACAATATTACATACCATGTTTTTATATCAATATCGCTAGTTTAAAATGATTTATAAGGATTTTTTAGTTACATTTTCTTCTGGAAGAAACTATTTCTTCTGGGATGGAAGAAACTGGAAAAAACCGCCCTTCGAAAGAAACTGCAAACCCACCCAGCTCTAGTGCATGCTTTCTCTAGTTTGCATTTACATCAAAATAGTTGTGACCAGATATTTTTAATGAACTTCGGAAGTAAATTGGAAATGTAGAAATGGTCTGTAGACCAGGATATCTATGACAAATATCCATGTTTCTGCTTTATCCCATCTTGTTCCAACAAATTCATCATAGCTGCAACCGTTGAAGCAGTAATCTGCACATATAGTGGATGGGGAGACAAAGTCAGAAGAATCCATAGCCTTCACCCAGTTAACAAATGTGTCTGTGGCAGTGACTGGTGAGAAACTGCTACTGGAATTGTAGTTGGTACGAGATAGGTTAACACACGTCTATTGCAAATGTCAAGTTTATGTTAACAGTGTACATGACAAAGAACGACGTACTGTTAGTGGAGTGTGATGCTTTTAAGAAAGCATCATTGAGAGACTGCGCCACCCACTGTTGGTATACGGCCATCAGAATTAGACAGTTGAAAAACGGGCTTCATTTGTAAAGACAACCTGGTTCCACCAGCTGAAGTCGTCAAGTCAATAAATTGTGCTTGCATGCACATTCAAAGATCCTGCTACAACTCTTATCTGCGTGCCTGCATTCAGCACCCCGATTTCAAAACCTCACTCCCACTCAGAGTCGTGGCATCGTGCGATAATCTGATATTGTGAAATTAAGTTAATTTTCTGCTTTTTATTTTCTTCAGCTACCCAATATTAAAGAGAATGACTGTTTGTCACCATTATGCGAAGTTCAGCACTGGTCGACATTAAACAAAGTAATCTGCCCTTTATCTGAAATGTATAATGTGTAACAAACTCTTCTCAGATCTATGATCATTTAATACAGATAAAACGTTTGTTGACAAACAACATATTGATAGATGTTCCCACACTGTTGATTATGGTAATTTTATGTTAGGTTCAGTGTGATGCTTTTGAGAAAGGGAGACATGTCGCGATTACATGAAAAACATTTCCTACTGTAATAATAGGTTAACATAATGTAAAGTTTTTGTTTTAGACAAGTTTGGACAATTTTAATAATACAAATGCTATTAAAAGAAGTATTGAAAAACTGTAACTGGTTTCAAGAACAGTATTCTGATGTTGTTTGGGAACAAAGTTATCAATAATCCTACATCTGACTGACAAAGAAACACATTTACATCAGTTATTTTACTTTAGTCTTGATAATGATGAACATATTTTGTTAAGTGAGGATGATGATGTAATATCGTGACACTTGCTTGATAAGTTAAGAACACTTGTAAGAACATGTGTCTACAAGCTAACATGTGTCTACAAGCTAATATGTGTCTACAAGCTAACATGTGTCTACAAGCTAACATGTGTCTACAAGCTAATATGTGTCTACAAGCTAACATGTGTCTACAAGCTAACATGTGTCTACAAGCTAACATGTGTCTACAAGCTAACACGGTCACATGTAATGGTATTTTTTCCAATGATATCTATTTGGTTGAAGATGAAAAAGACAATTTATCATTGATGAGTTACAGTAACAGGTTCTACACTTAACATGCCAATTTCGTAGAGCAATTTAAAACAATGGCATAATTTACTATTTGATTGTAAAATAACAGATCCCAACATGTGTTTATTTTGTGCTTGCAGGTGGCAATGATGAACTGGTGATCCTGCAGCTGTTGAAGCAGTAATCTGCCCATATAATGGATGGGGAGACAAAGTCAGAAGAAGCCATAACCTCCACCCAGTTGACAAATGGGTCTGTGGCATTGACTGGGGAGAAGACAATAAAACTGTGTGCAAAAGAAACCTCACCAACAAAGATGGCAGGAACAGCCATATCCAAGTGTCAACCACCGGATGAAGGCAATGATACAGCCTGCTCAAGGAGTAGTCTGGTGTCCCCTGTTGAGGCGGAGAAGGATGTCTTGGAAACTGTAGAAAACTGCGACATTTTATTAAAACCACACACAAGTGAATCGACGAAATCTTTTGGCCATTCCGAGGGGAACCAGCAGGACTCTCTAGTCATGGACGGAGATACCAAAGAACCAGTCAATTTAGAAGGCGGTAACAACTTGGGAAAGATTAATGATATTAGTGGGGAGATAAGCAGTACATCTGGTGATCACTGTCAAGAAGAAGAAGGCTCAGCGAAAGACACCAATGCTGTTGATGTCAAGTCTGGTGACACTAGTTCGGCTGTACATGGTACAGATTGTAAGAAACCACTTGCGACAAAAAACACTATGTCGGGTAAGAAGATTGAATACAAATACAAGGGGAACCCCCCGGTACTGGACAATAGTGTGTCCAGTGACACTGTCACAGATGAACTTGTCAGTGCGATGGAAATTGAAACTGATGAATGCAAGAAGAAAGAAAATGCTATGGATTTGTCGGATGAAGTAAAGCAAGATGGAAAGGAGCATCAAGATATACAGAAGGATGTTGGTGAGAATGCTGAGACACTGAGTAGTGAGGCATCGGTTAAAGAAGTAGACCATGAAAACAGTTCTTGTAAAGAGCCTGATATGAAGGTCGGTTTGGACAAAGACATGGCATCAGCTTCTCTGGAAATTGAAGAGAAACTTGGAGACACAGAAGACAAAACAGACAGTTCAGCCAACAAAGATATTGAAACAACAGCAAGACATGGCGATAGCAATTCCGGTAATTTGCCTGAAGAAGAAAAACCCAGCAGTGCTTTGGGGACTGGGCAAGTTGCGGCTGGTGAAGATGTGTCTGATAAATCGGTTGACGCTGAAAATGGGGATAAGCCTTCTGCAGGAGAAGAGACTTATTGCTGTAAAAATTATGGTGAAACAACAGTGGAACATATAGCAAAGGAAAGAAACCCTGATGGTGATGATTGTAGTGAATCTGGTAATTTGGCTGAGGGATCATCTGTGCCCGAACCTAGAAAAAATTCATCAGAAGCAACTAATGAAGTAGAAAATGAAAGCATAGTCCTACGAGAGGATGGTATACAACAAAATGAGCGAGAAATTCAAACAAAACTGAAAACCGGAGGAATTAGTTCCGTTAAATCAGAAAAGGTTGCAAATCAGAAACAATCACTTGAGAAGAAGAACATTTCTGGAAAAGAAAGTGAAGTCTTAGAAAGTCGGCAGAAATCAAAGAAAGACAACAACATTGTTGATAAACCTGCTGGTGACAAGTCGAACAGTGAACAGACGCTGATTGAGACAGATGCGAACACCAGTGAAAAGTGTAATGGCCAAGAAATATCGCCTGATACAACCAAGAGAACAGATACTGGAGAAGAGAAATCAAAACCAGTGAACAGTGATGCGAATTGTGCTAGTCAAGACAGCTCTGTGGGGAAATCCGACAGTAAAAGTCCGGACTCCACAGTTGGTGTAAAGTGCAAGCAGCTTGCTGAGTTGGAAGGTGATGGAGAGGCTGAGCATCACAACAGAGACCACACCATGCTACTTTGCAAGACAACAGAGAAGTCTAGTGACAAAGAAGAGGTTATGACAATGTCTTGTGACACCAGTGACATGACAGAGGCAACTCACTGTGACAAGAACAAGGTTGAAGGCGTGGCCATCAAAGAAGCAAATGTTACTTCGCCGTTGCCTAGCAACACGTCCCAGCCGAAGAGAGAGCCAAGGGCAAAGATGACATTGTCACCTAACAGGGTTATGGGCAACCCATGTCATGTCTCTAGCTTTCCTACTGCGACCACAAGCTTCGGGGCATCTAGGAATAAACTAGCATCTGCTCGCAAAACTCTTGTGAACCTGGTCAGCAACAAGGGTTGGTCCAGTATCCTGAGACAAACACCCAAGTCAGACGACCCAACCCAACTGCCTGGTGTCACTCCCAGCCCTGACAACAGCAGCAAGAATTTGAACAAAGATACGGATAAATCACCGAGTTGTGGTGGTTCCACACGGCTGACCCTTGTCAAGGGGGCTGACGGAAAGAGGTTCTTCATTAAAACGCCCGCTGAAAGCTCATTGGCCAGTGCTCAACCCTTTGGTCAAGTGGTCAAACAGATGATACTGGTGAGCAACCCATCGGTAGTGACCTTGAGCAAGGATGTGGAGGCAAAGACTGGCATCATGTCCACTCCAGGCAAGGAGAACAGTTGCTCAATGACTTCGACCACCCATAAGGCCCCAGTCCAGAAGGCAAGGAAGTCTGCTCACCAGACGGCTAGGAAAGCTCAGATAGCTGCTTATGAGTCAGACAACATGAACGATAGAACACGTTCTCTCAACCCATTTGCCAACATGACCATCAAAGTTCCTGACCTGGAGAACGCGCTGGGCATCAAACGGAAGTCGCTCAACAAACTCGATGCAAAGACACTTGATAAGATCCTCCTTGACAATGTGCAAAGAGCTATCAAGAAGCAGGACGCTGCAATGCACAAAACCCCGATTCCAGTTTCGTCTGTGACAAACGTCTCGACGATTCTTGTAGGCCAGAGTATCCTTCGTCGTAAGAAACGACGGCGGATGGGCATATACAAGCTACCGGATTTGAAAAAGAAAAAGAAGTCAAAGAAATCTGGGATGATTGCAGTGAATGATGGGAGTGCCAACAATGCTGTGATGACCAGTTCAGCTGCGGACGATGACGACCCAGCAAAGAGTGATATTCATAAGCTGATCGGACAGTTGAAGATGAAAAGACGGAAACGGCCAAAGTTGTGGGCATGTGGCAAGGTGGGCAGGGCCCAGACGAAGGCGAAGACTACAAAGACTGGGGGAGTTGGTGGCAACGCTACGACACCGCGGCTGCTTCTGGCCAAACAGGAGAAGTTGGATGATCCCACGATGATGGTTGACAGCCAAAAGTGGAGCAACAGCGTCACAGAAAATGTACGTATCATTACTTGACCTTGTGACTTGTGTTGGTACTAATAATACTAGCCATCACTGTGCCTTGTAGGAGCTCTCTAGTTAAGGCTGCACTTTGGGACGGCAAGCATACAAATCATTTAATAACTGAACACTCTTGACTTGATTAGCCTGGGTGCAACAGAAAGTGGGCGCCTGCTGGGCGCCTGTATGTGCTTATTGTGCCCTCGCAGTCTGTGGGGTTTTGCTATCACTTTGTTTCTTGTTGCTAGCTGCCGCTACTCATGGAAGTTACGGAACAATCCACTCCAAGTGGCCACAACTCTGGTAAGTTGTATACAAAACTGTATGTCATTGCTGTAGACTTTATTCAGATTACCTGAGTCCATCTGTCCCTTTGCTGCAGTAACCCCTTGTTAATTTTCAAGCACTCGGGCTGTGTTTTGTTGTCGTGTGTTTTTGTATAATTATCCATTCTGCACTGTCTGTTTGAGCTGAACCTGAACATGGAGCTGTGTCACTAATCCACATCATAATATATTTATAGCATGTTAAATGAAGAGAAACTACACTACCTAGTTGTCACTGTGAAGGTCAGTGTCACATTAATAATGAATATGATTGGCCAGCTTGGTGCATGGTATAACTGAATCATGGGCCAACATAGATATAACAGATGCTGAATTAGGACTGACAGGATATGTAATGTTTAGGAAAGATCGAATAGGAAGAAGGGGCGGGGGAGTTATTTTATATGTTAAAGAATCTATTCAGGCTTATGAAATAAAACTAGAAAGGGAAACAGATTGCGATGAAGCTGTTTGGTGCAAAATTGTTTCAGGAAATTCAAAATTAACTGTTGGATTAGTTTACCAAAGTCCAAACATAAACGAAGAGGACAACACAAAAATAAAAACCGCTATAAAGGAAGTTAGTAAAGGGGAATGTATCATAATGGGAGATTTTAACCATGGACACATACAATGGAATTCTCTAGAGAGTACAGGGATTGAGGACCAACAATTTCTATTTTTAATCCAGGATAGCTTTCTTACTCGGCACGTACTAGAACCAACCAGGGGAGAAAATGTATTAGATATAGTTCTGTCATCACAAAAAGAATTAGTGGACAATGTAAAAATATTTGAACCATTGGGTAATAGTGATCATAATCAAATACATTTTGACATCAATGTAAAATCAGAAAGTAAAAATAAGAAAACGTACAATAGAAACTTCCACAAAGGTAACTACAAAGATATGAGAAAATACTTAGCAAAGCTTGATTGGAATAACATGCTGATGAATAAGACCGCAATTGAATGTTGGAATATTCTAAAATATGAAATTGAGAGTATCATCAATAAATTTGTTCCCTTCCAAAAACAAGGAAAACGGTGTAGAAAGAAACACTTGTCAAAAGAGGCTATTAGAAAAATAATGCTAAAACAAACTATGTGGAGGGTTTATAGGCGTACCAGAAAGGAAGAAGACTGCAAAATACAAAGAGGCACTTAATGCAGCTACAACTGAAATCAGACAATCTAAAAGAAGCTATGAGAAAAAACTAGCATGTAACATAAAAAATGACAGCAAGAGTTTTTATGCATATGTCAGGAGTAAACAAAACGTACAAGACAAGGTTGGACCTCTAGAAGACAGTGCTGGAAATATAATATCACGGGTTTTTAATGGCGGAAGACCTAAATAGTTACTTCAGTTCAGTGTTTACCAAAGAAGATATTAGTTCATTACCAGTTGCTGATGCTAAATTTCAGGGGGCTAAATCTGACTATTTAGGTCCGTTAGTTGTAAATCCAGAATTGGTAGCTAATAAAATAAAGGCAATGAAGGATAACAAATCACCGGGAGTGGATGGGATTCCTCCAAAATTACTAATGGAAACAGTAGAACAAATCAGTATACCACTTGCAAGAGTATTCAACTTGTCATTAAAAGAGGGAGTTGTTCCGTTTGAATGGAAAGAAGCAAACATCATACCATTATTTAAAAAGGGTTCGAGAAATAAGTCAGAGAATTACAGACCAGTGAGTTTAACGTCAGTGATTTGTAAATTATTAGAAAGGTTAATTAAAGACCATATGGTGGATTTCCTCGTTAAGCATAAATTATTAAATTCATCTCAACATGGATTCCTTAAAGCGAGGTCATGCTTAACAAATATGTTATGTTTTTTGGAAGAAATCACTAAGTGGATAGACGTGGGATCGCCAGTAGATATTATCTACTTAGATTTTCAGAAAGCTTTTGACAAAGTGCCACATCAAAGATTACTACTTAAATTAAAAGCCCATGGTATCGGGGATAGCATAACTGACTGGATAGAACAATGGCTGACTGACAGAAGACAACGAGTTGTAGTAGATGGAGAGGTTTAAACTTGGAAATCGGTTTTGAGTGGGGTACCTCAAGGATCAGTATTAGGACCTATATTATTCTTAATTTATGTCAATGACTTGGACTACAGTATAACAAGTAACGTACTGAAATTTGCGGATGACACAAAACTGTTTAGAAAAGTTAATACTGATGGTGATAAACAACATTTACAAAACGATCTAGACAGATTAGTGAAATGGTCTGAGAAATGGCAGATGTTGTTCAATTTTGGGAAATGTAAATGCCTACATACAGGACATGGGAACTTGAATGTAAACTATAAAATGGGAGATACTGTTCTGGGTACTACTGTAAAAGAAAAGGACTTAGGAGTTACAATAAGCGCTGATATGAAAGTTTCAGAGCAGTGTGGTATTGCAGCTTCAAAGGGTAATCAAATTCTTGGATTGATTAGAAGAAACAACATACAAGGGAAAAAAGTTAATTATACCTCTTTATAAAGCAATAGTTAGACCTCATTTAGAATACTGTATACAAGCATGGAGACCATATCGTAAGAAGGATATAGATACGCTTGAACGCATACAAAGGAGAGCAACTAAAATGATTCCAGAACTGAGAGACCTTAGTTATGAAGAACGCCTGAAAGAATGTGGTTTAACAACTCTAGAGACAAGGAGGTTAAGAGGAGATCAGATTGAAGTTTTTAAGATATTGAATGGGTATGAAAATATTGATAGAAATATGTTTTTCTCACTCAAGAAGGATAGCAGAACTAGAGGACATTAGGTAAAATTAGTAAAGGATCAATGTAGATTGGACATCAGGAAGCACTCGTTCTCACAGAGGACAATAAATGAATGGAACAAATTGTCTACAGATTGTGTAACTGCTAGCAGCGTGAATATGTTTAAAAACAAGGTAGACACATATCTCAGGAGGGCGGGTTATAAGTAGATGAACATTGTTGGACTCTCGATAAGCCAATGGCTTCCTTGTCCACTTGCCATCTGGGCCTTTGGCTTGGATGGCAACTCTTGTTAAATCTTGTTTTTATCAGCAAATATCAACAGTCTGCATAGTCTTTTCTACACTTGCCATTTTTTAGTGTTGATCTTTTTACTAAATTGCATTACTATAATTTTCAAGTCAGTTTTATATCCGGGGTGGACGTTGGATTGAACCTGCGCTACTGACAATGGGTGATGTTTTTGACATCATGTATAACTTAATGCAGTTTCTTAATTATAAGTCACACAGTTCTGACTAGTAACTAAAAAAGTTATCAAAAAGGAAATTGTCAAGCGGACAGGGTGCGAATGAAACTGGGTTTGTCATTAGGGCAAATTAAATATTTACATGGCGGTTGGATAACTGGGAAACAGTATTCAGATCAGTGTTTTATAGATGACCTTCACCAAAGTAATTAATGTCATCTGCAGTCACATGACCAGTGACTCACTTCCTGTCCCACATGGTGGTTGCCTTTACTGTGATATAAAACTCGTTTCTTGTGTTTCCAATAGATGTGGTTGGGAATCGACGAAGTCAGCGCAAGAGGAAGGGAATTGGTTGGTATTCCAAAGGGTCCATTTTGTTAAACAGATTATTACAGCAAGAGAGAAGTGTTTTAAAATACCATAATGAGCCCTGGTGGTGTATTAATGATATGATCATACACATAAAATAACACAATCATTGGGCTACTTTGAGAAGACTTGCATTAAAGACGTCTTGTAGTACATTTAATAACATTAGCAGTTCTCATTGTCAAGGTGTATGAAATATATAAACCATGAGAGTCTAGTAGAATATAGACAAAGTTTTAGTTTTATATCGTCTTTCCCATGTCTACTGTATAATTAATCTTATTTGTTTAATTTGTGTTTATTATACAAATAATTTGTCATCATAATTTTATATATGTGTACTGGTAAAACACTTGTGTGTGCAGAACCATCTGAATGGGTCCAAATTCCTTGAATATTACAGTATAACTCTATGCGCCTGCAAGCAAACTCTCACCCCATTTACCGTGTTATTATATTTTGTTATAGTACTTCGTTTTTTTATGTATTTAGTTGATGAAAATTCACGAAGTATGATTTCTGTCTGCTAATAGAACTTTACCATCATCCAGTCCAACAAGTTGTGGAACGGGTGTGTGGAATCTTAAAGTTCTTAACCCCTTTTAAATTGGACCTTGCATTTTTAAAGCCTTGAAATGTCTTTAAAATGGGAATTGTGAAAGAAAGGTCTTGTATTGGATTTTATCAAACTATTTTCTGCATGTGCAAAAAGTACTGCCTATCACTGAGCGATATGTTTAAGCAAATTACACAGTTTGATCACCAAAAAAAAATGACTACTAGAGGATGGGCATTTACAATACTATGTCATTTTGTATTGAATTTGTCATGGAAAGGTCTTACATTTTTTGGTGTGAAAAAGGTTTTAATTTGATGAACCCATACCCACACACGCACATCCTATCAAAATAACATTCGTGATGTTTTGGTTGCATATTTTCAGCAGGGCCATGTTTCTTCCTAGCTATTTTGTAGATGTCACAATCTCTGTGTGCTTTTGCCTAGTTGATGAGGATGCGTGTTCAGTGACATCGACAGCGGGGGATTCTGACGTGTCACCAGTGTCGACTGGCAGAGGTTTGTCCCCTGCTGCCCCCCCCCCCGCATTGACCTTGCTGCATGCATCAAAGTGTCATCGAAAATTACTGTCATCAAAAACTCATTTCATTGATTTCAACGAAAATGCCCCAGGTTAACAATTACACGTGTGCCAACCCTGAGTGGTGCACACAGTAATCCATAAGACCCGCAAACGAACCCATGATTATGTAATTTCAGAAAATCTATAAGAGTTGCCGGTGAGCCAAAAGAGATGGGACGTGATGGACTATTAGGGGCAATATTCTCAACAGAACTTATGTATGAAGAGGGCAATCTGTCCACATTACATGAAATAAACATGGAATACAACTTGGTTTAAGCCATAAGCTATGCAGTGCAAGATCTTGTCAAATGTGATATACAAGCACCTATATTATCAGTGGTGTGGAAATGAGTTTTTAATGTGGCCGTGGTTATTGATGATGCTAACCCTTTGATGCTTGGCTGCATGCTAGTCTCTTGTAGGTGATCTTGGTGGTGACCTCACCTTGTCGATGACGTCCAGCCAATCTTGTGCTTCTTCACATGTACACAGTTTAGTGCAGCAGTCTTCTTGGAGCAGTTGGTTGTCGTATAACTCTGTATCGTACATGGTTACCTGCTTCAATATCTTACATACATGTTGAATTATTGTGATTTTTAGCCGAGTAGCTTGAGATATACAGGGAGTGTGCTGGGTCATAAAACATCTGAAATATGATCTTGCATTTTATGGCCTTGAACTGGTCTTAAAATAGGAAATTTCAAAGAAAGGTTTTAAAATGGTCTTAAATTTAATTTGCTAATGATAACCAAATAGTTAAATGGCTCCTAGTAGTTGTTTGAACAAAAACATCTTGATTTGTCATTAAAAATTGTGTTACTTTTTTGAAGTATTGGTTTTAGAAAATTCTTTGAAAGGTCTTAAATCCCTTCAGCCCCAAGTTGCATGCACCCTGGATTTATCATAATCCCCTAACTCCCTTGTCGAAAGATGATATATGAAACTGTTATGTTGTCGTGTCTCAGCTCCATATCGTTTCCCTCATTGGGACTTGGCATGTTTGTGTTAACTGACGCCAGTTTTCACATCTCCGTGTCCGAGACTTCTCCAAGGTTATTGCTGCCACTGACTCCTGTGTACGTTTATTGGTGTCCTAGAGGGGGGTAAACAATCTAACCCTGTAGACCACTGTAACCTGGCTTCATTTGCTTACTACCAGCTCCCCACTGCTGCTGTTCCGATCACACACACGTCACACACACACACTCGGCCACAGGCAAGTACAATCCGCATCATTCTAGTACAAAGTCGTATCTGTTCCAACATGTTGGCTGTCCCAGTGTGTAGGTAAACCACAACGTTTCAGTGTATGACTGTTACCTGTTTAACTTGAATGTTTCGGGGTGAATATCGTGTTTACATTGCTTGCGGGCAGAACGAAATGTTATGGGTGTCAATAATATGGCCATCACATGATTCCTTGAACGCCTGACCCCAATGACCTTGATATTGGAAAATGTCAACATTTGTTTGTGAACGCATTGAACAGGAAACAGATAATGGTCAAATTATATATTTTTATGTGGTTCATTAAATCACATTTGGCCGTCAAGATGTTAAAATAGATAAAGTTTATAGTATATAACATGATTTTATAATAAAACCAGCCAGACCCTATACCTTTAAATATTGCAAGGGTCACTTTGAAATGTTCCAAAGTTGTACTAACCACAAAGTTGACTAGAAGTCAGGTTATCTGATGTATTTCTTATTTGCAAAACAAATCGCACTATAAAGTTATTGTTGCTAGCATTTCGTTTGTTTACATAAATTTTCACCTGTTACAATCTTATTGTCATTAGGTGATGGATCAAGTTTATCGCATATTTACTACATTTTGACATCATGATGACTAATTTTGAGAAATTCCTAAAAACTAAATTGTCAACTTGTAAATGTTGATCTATGAAATGTCTCGGTTTGCATAATTATTCATGATACTGATTACTGGTGTTATAGTGTAGTTTTGCGATTTAACATAGCTGGGGTGGCTATTATATGCTTGTATTGAATTGCGTAGTTTCAGTGGAAGTTTTTAAGATAAATTACCCATTTTTTCACAGATTGTAGTTGAAATACTATATAATATCCCAGAGTAATACAAATTTGGAGTTTTTAAATTATTTGGTTGTTACAAGATTTTAAAAACATTTTTGTAAATGTTAAAAAATAGTACAAAATGCAAAAATTTGGAGTTTTGAGAAAATCCCAAAGAAATAAATGACATACATATAAGCATGACAGTGTCACTGATAACTTTGAGGAACATTTTGGTTAACATTAACTACGTCTGCTATACCACCGTGAATAAATTAAGCAAAAGTTGAATGACACCCTAAAGTGGCAGTGTATTTTTTACACAAACCGTTCATCAATAATAAATAATAATTAAAATTTATGTAATGTTGCCTACATGTAAGACATTTTCATATGTCAAATTGCAGCATTGTAAGTGTTGTAGTTAAACAAAATTTATGTTAGTTAGTTAGTGATAGTAGAAATGTTGATAGATATGTGTATCATACTTGAAATGTGACGATTTTCACTGGCGTTTTATGTATTGTTAACAAAACAACGGCCATTTGTAATATTGACATGCCCCTTAATTTGCCGCCACAATGGCCATTGAATCTTGATATCAGGTTACACCAACCATCTGGCAGGGCGTGTTTATGATCATTTTGATTGGCCCATTATCTGCCGGGATTACCGTTATAGCTTCAAACTCAAGTTAAACTACATTAGCGCTAATATTTGCTGGTTTAAGGACATGATTTAGTTAGGTAGGTATAATACTGATGTGTACAGGAATCACAGTAACCAGACAATATGTTCTGTGTTCACGGTGAATGAATAAAGCTGGATCGAAGATCGAAACACATGCAGTCATTACTATGGAAGCATCAGTGTTTCTAGGAAGTCAGGACTGTTTTTTTAAAGGATAGATTGGCGAAATACGACGTTAGTGCTGGGTGATTATTTGTGGTGTCGACGTTCAGTTCAATATTTCCTAGAATGCTTTGAGGGAAGAAATCAACTGACAGGTTAGCCGCCCCAGCTACCTTAAGTGTTTGCTATATTATATGATTGTAATACTGACAAGAAGTGGCAACACCCTGTTCATATGTGTAATATATTGATATGTAGGAGAGACTGAATTTTCTTGAAAGCATGTTGAAACTTTTAGAAAACTACATTTGTTTTACTTTCCTAAAAACCTTAGGCGTTATAAATAACACAGAATAAATAGCAACAGACCGAGAGAACCATACTGACATTAAATGACATAGGAAGTGTTATCTTAATGGCAGCGATGAAGCAGAGGAAGGTTGAGTCGGAAGGGGGAGACATCCCCGTGCTGCTCCCAGCCTGCACCCTGTCAGACATCTCCACGGGGGGCACAGATTGTCTGGCAGCTCCTCCCCATATATCGCCACAGAAGACCCTGGGTGCGTCAACCTGGAGCGGCGTGTCCAACCGTGTGACGCCGTCAGACAAGATGGTGTACACACACCCCCTTGGGAGTCTGCCGGGCCACCTGGAACAGAAACTCAAGGCCATCAGTCCACAACAGGTATTTCTTGCATTTGTCAACAGCCTAAATTTGCAGTCTCTTGTCAATTAGCCACTAGCAGGTCGCCAGACTTTTATAGCACACTAACACTATAACACTGAATTTATTGGTATTTGTAACATCTCGGTTAGTTAAAAATAATATCCATACAAAATGTGTTGCTGCCCTGATCTTTCACCTCTTCATATTTTCGAAAGTACACAATTTGGCGAGGAATTAAAATATGCTAGTTTACTACATATATGTACATAGCCACCTGCAGGTTGGACCGTCATAGTGTGCTGGCATTGATAATGTGGTTTGCTGCACCGCATTCACACGTAACACTTTATGACAGTTCCCAATTTTACAAGTAAGCTCCTGTTCACAGGCGGTTCAGCTTGATCCAGGCCTCTTGTGCGAGATCGAATCCAGGGAGTTGTTCTTAGATGTACTTATGCAGGGAAGTTGGATTCGATTGCCAGCTTTGTCTCCATATTGTTGCTACCTGGCACTGAGTTGTAGTTTCATTTAGGCTCGGGATTTGTGATTTCTTGTGCCGGAACATTAAATGGGTGCCGTAATTTCAAAGGTTTTTTTTTAAAGCAGACGCTGTGTAACTAAATCACCTCATACAGCGCAAGGCGCTTATAACGAACTACTTTGTGGGTAGCTAACGAGTTCGTTATATTCCGTGAATTTGTTATATGCATGTACTCGTTTACCCGCTAGGTGGCAGTGCTATATGTGACAGTTTTTAAACTATTCGCCAGGTGTCTATCAAATACAAAGATATTTTCTTGTTGAACATTTATTTAAATGACACATAAAACAGTTACAAATGTTACTATTAAGTGTAGTTACAGAATAACGTCGCAGTAAAAAAGTAACGAAACATGCCGTAAACACATGGTGAACACGCCTCGTCCAAGCACACTAAAACACGAACTATGGTGGGATGGAGCCATGGTAACTACAGTACTTCTTGTACAACACAAACATAATGATACCAGTTAATCTGCTTTGAAGAAGTCCTCCATTGACGTTTGTTTGCTGTTGGCTAAGGCACCAGACAAAAGGAAATCCTCAAGCCAGTCGCAGACTAGATCTAACCACTTGCGCTTCTGACCCGGCATTGTAAATCGGCGTGAACAGTATGGCATTCAAACAGTCGTCTGATTAACAACTTTTAAATGGGCCTATTTATACAGAATCACATATCCCAGCTGTCGTAACAAAGTCAGTATGAACAAAATGTGTGAAATTTGGCTTTGCATATTGTAATCGATTCGATGATGAAATAAAGCGATTCTGTAATCAGCTCACATAAGCTGAGTACATTATATGTCGTTCACACTTCTACATGCACCAATGTTTATTTAAACATAGCTTAGTGGACAGCTAACAATCACCTTTGATGATTTCCCTCATTGACCTAATTACTCTGCACAGCCTCTGCATAGCTTCCAGGTCACAGACGGGAAGTATTTGCGAACGACCGGGCAATTTTCAGTTGGATAGAAATTCATTATACAGCGAAATTTGTTCGGGAAAAGGTGTTCGTAATAACAGTGAATTTGTTATACCCGTGTTCGTAATATGCGTGAACGGTTATAATGGAAAAGATATTGAAAAAATCTGTATGTAAGAAATTGTTTCGTTATATCCGTCAATTCGTTGTATCCGTGTTCGTTATAAGCATGTTGCGCTGTATTTCGATAACATTGGCCCTGTCACGTTTCAGGCGAACCTACCAGTGCCCACTTCACTGCTCAAGTTTGTGAGCACGCCCAATGGAATGACATTCCCGTTGTCTCCTGCGAAGCCCGATGACACTTCCAAGTACCCAGTGGGGCACCACCGCAAGGCAGGTCACATGGTGAGAGGGCAGGTCTGTTGCATTGTGGGTCAGCTGTATTGCTATTGTAAACATCACTTCATTGTTATCTAAGAACAATGCCAATTCATTTCCTTTACTGAAATGTCATTAATAGATGTACAATGTTATGCTAAAATATATAGTCATAGCTAATTGTTTGTTAGAAATGGAGATAGTTGAAGTATAAACTTATGCTTACTCCCCCTGCAAAGTAGATTTTCTAAATACTTGTACAAGTATGGTGATATTGACATATAAGATTATTGCTCGAAATTTTTAAATGATTTGAAAAAGTTACAAATGCAAGTATCACATTGATTACTACTGAATATTTTCCAAGCTAATATTAGACAATAGAAACATCAGTCAATAGGCATAACCATGTAAAAATAATAACAACTGTAAAAAAATTACCCTAGTTGAATAAACATAATTTGTAAAATAACTAAGATTTATTCCCCTTAAACCACTTTTTCTACTAAACTCCTTAAAATTTATGCCCCTGCAGTCAACCCGCTATGCGTCTGCGGAGGAGAGAGATCGGGACTTCATCCCTCTTTGCTGCTGTAAGATCAATGGAGCGTCATTTGCTAACCTCAAACAAGTCATCTACTGCCAGTCTCTAGACTCCATTGATGGAAAGGTTTGTAAATCTTACCAGGTGATCTGTATGAAAACTGGCATATTTGGTTATTTAAAAAATTGAGATACTTGTACTTACTGAAAATAGGATCTGCGTGCCATTTAAACCACCATGCTGCAGCTGGTGTTAAGTACAGTTGATCACCTCTTAGAAATAATAGCCAATATTTATTCATGATCAACGACGTACGATTTATATATATATATTTATCTAGCAGATATAAAAAAATATAGATAATTAAGGAAGATAGTCCAGTGTAAGATGGAATATATGAGATATAGAAAAACTTAGAATCGTCAACTAAATATGTCTGATGCTATAGTGCACATATAAATAGCAAATTAATGCATGCACCCCTGCACTGGCATGCATGCATGAACCCTTGCACTGGCATGCATGCATGAACCCTTGCACTGGCATGCATGCATGAACCCTTGCACTGGCATGCATGCATGAACCCTAGCACTGACATGCATGAACCCTTGCACTGACATGCATGAACCCTTGCACTGACATGCATGAACCCACACATAAACAGGCTATGGATGATCTGTTATGATGTGCAGGTGGTCGGTTGCTGCAACAAGGTGACTAATGGTCAACTTGTCAGATCAGCGGTCAAGATTCCGTTCATGGCTGTGTGTGAGCAACATCGCAAACGACTGCTATTACACCAGTGTTGTCCTGGCTGTGGTCACTTCTGTACTCAGGTCAGTCACTTCTGTACTCAGCTCAGTCACTTCTGTACTCAGGTTAGTCGCTTCTGTACTCAGGTGTGTCACTTCTGTACTCAGGTCAGTCACTTCTGTACTCAGCTCAGTCACTTCTGTACTCAGGTTAGTCACTTCTGTACTCAGGTGTGTTTCTTCTGTACTCAGGTGTGTCACTTCTGTACTCAGGTCAGTCACTTCTGTACTCAGGACAGTCACTTCTGTACTCAGGTTAGTCGCTTCTGTACACAGGTCAGTCGCTTATGTACACAGGTCAGTTACTTCTGTACTCAGGTCAGTCACTTCTGTACTCAGGTCAGTCGCTTATGTACACAGGTCAGTCACTTCTGTACTCAGGTCAGTCACTTCTGTACTCAGGTCAGTCACTTCTGTACTCAGCTCAGTCAATACTGTACTCAGGTCAATCGATTCTGTACACAGGTCAGTCGCTTCTGTACTCAGGTGTGTCACTTCTGTACTCAGGTCAGTCACTTCTGTACTCAGGTCAGTCACTTCTGTACTCAGCTCAGTCAATACTGTACTCAGGTCAATCGATTCTGTACACAGGTCAGTCGCTTATGTACACAGGTCAGTCGCTTCTGTACTCAGGTCAGTCGCTTATGTACTCAGGTCAGTCACTTCTGTACTCAGGTGTGTCACTTCTGTACTCAGGTCAGTCACTTCTGTACTCAGGTCAGTCGCTTCTGTACTCAGGTCAGTCACTTCTGTACTCAGGTGTGTCACTTCTGTACACAGGTCAGTCGATTATGTACTCAGGTGTGTCACTTCTGTACTCAGGTCAGTCACTTCTGTACTCAGGTGTGTCACTTCTGTATTCAGGTCAGTCGCTTCTGTACTCAGGTCAGTCGTTTATGTACTCAGGTGTGTCACTTCTGTACTCAGGTCAGTCGATTATGTACTCAGGTCAGTCGCTTCTGTACTCAGGTCAGTCGTTTATGTACTCAGGTGTGTCACTTCTGTACACAGGTCAGTCGATTATGTACTCAGGTGTTTCACTTCTGTACACAGGTGTGTAACTTCTGTACTCAGATCAGTCGCTTCTGTACACAGGTGTGTCACTTCTGTACTCAGGTCAGTCGATTATGTACTCAGGTGTGTCACTTCTGTACTCAGGTCAGTCGATTATGTACTCAGGTGTGTCACTTCTGTACTCAGGTGTGTCACTTCTGTACTCAGGTCAGTCGCTTCTGTACTCAGGTCAGTCGTTTATATTCTCAGGTGTGTCACTTCTGTACTCAGGTCAGTCGCTTCTGTACACAGGTCAGTCGCTTCTGTACTCAGGTGTGTCACTTCTGTACTCAGGTCAGTCGCTTCTGTACACAGGTGTGTCACTTCTGTACTCAGGTCAGTCGCTTCTGTACTCAGGTGTGTCACTTCTGTACTCAGGTCAGTCGCTTCTGTACTCAGGTGTGTCACTTCTGTACTCAGGTCAGTCGCTTATGTACTCAGGTCAGTCACTTCTGTACTCAGGTGTGTCACTTCTGTACTCAGGTCAGTCACTTATGTACACAGGTCGGTTGCTTCTGTACTCAGGTCAGTCGCTTCTGTACACAGGTCAGTTGCTTATGTACTCAGGTCAGTCGCTTATGTACTCAGGTCAGTCGCTTATGTACTCAGGTCAGTCACTTCTGTACTCAGGTCAGTCGCTTCTGTACTCAGGTCAGTCGCTTCTGTACTCAGGTCAGTCGCTTCTGTACTCAGGTCAGTCGCTTCTGTACACAGGTCAGTCGCTTCTGTGCACAGGTGTGTCACTTCTGTACTCAGGTGTGTCACTTCTGTACCCAGGACAGATGGTCCCTTGTGTCTGGTGCTTATGCCAGGTAAAGAAAAAGATCCCACACAGGGGATAAATGTGTATGCTGTGGTCTGATTAATTCTAACTCTACAGAATATTCAGCAAGTAGAATGTGGTAGTTAACTAGAAGAAGAACGCGTATTTGTGTGTCATATACAATATAACATAAAACGCTTCTATTGCACTAAAATCCTTGGGAGACCCATGCTCGGCAACACATCAAAAAAAGGGGTTAGGCAGTTGGTAATCGATTAGTAATTCCAGTTGTACACAGTTTGATTGGTATACGCTGAGGAGCTATGGAGGGTAAACAAATAAACAGGTAGGTTTTAGTTTATGGTGAAATGTTATATTTCCTACCGACTTAACGCTAACAGGAAGTGAGTTCCACAGAGTTGATGCAGCAACTGAGAAAGCTCAAGTTCCAACATGATCTCATTTCACAATGTATGAGTTCATGGGTTGTTGGAATATGACATGGACATGTTGTAGTGTTGCGGACTGTAACTTGTATGTGTGTTTCCAGGGCAAGTTCTACCAATGCAAGAAGGAGGGATCGAATGGTGTACACCACTTCCACAAACAGTGCCAGGTGTTCAGAGACAACAAGTATTACTGTCCACATTGCGGTGCAGAGTCACACCAAGTCGAGGTCAACCTGAAGCTGCACGACCCCACCAAGTTGTCCCTGCAGATGCGCCCTCAACGGCTGTCCACCGTCGGGTCAGTCCACACACATTAGCGCAGTGTGCACAATATCACAATTAGATTGGCAATATCAGCGAATTTCATACATAATGTTGAAAGTCAGTAGATGGTGCCACCTGAAATAATGCTATATTTTATTTAAATATGCCTATATTATTCCTATATTTTAATTTCTTAAATCTTATATTTCCTATAAATTTTACACCAAAAGTTTGTGGGCACACTGTTTGCGTTGTAGAAGTAGCTTTATTTGACCTACTTTGCAAGAAGGAACATGATCACTGCTTTCATTTAGCATTTTCCAGTTTTTCGTCTAACCCAATACAATATGTAATCAAAAAGGTGAATGTGTTCTTACTAGATGATCTGGTTCGGTTCTAGGTTTTTACCTTTGGCTTGTACGATAAATTTGGCTATATTTTATAAATCCACTTTTTGACAAAAACAAGTGACATTCCAGAACGCACAGTTAGCAGCAAGTTCTTACTGTTGTTGACATTGCAGTCCCCATGCTAGGATGGGTGTGTTGTCACCGAAGTCATTGCCGTCAATTGGTGCTGAAGACCTTGGCGTGTCCATCTCGGTCCGAACAACCAGCACGAACAAGGAAATCTCCACAGGTAAATATCTCTCGCCCTCTATGCTTGCAGATTTACTTTGATTAGCTGATTACCAATTTTTGCAACGACCCCAAGATAGCTCTTGCTGTAACAAAAATGAAATGAAAAAATTAGCTTTTTTTAGCTTAAGATGATATGTTAATTATATAAGTTATGATAATATCAATGTAAAGCATTTTAAACAGTAAAACACTGCTGGATAAAATAATCATCATGCTTACATAAAAATGATGTTTTACATATATGCAGAAAGATAGATGTTTATGTTCGGATCTGATAATATATGAAACTGTTGCAAGTTTTCTCCAGGAAGCATTTCCATGTCATTTGTGCTTCACGGTTCATCTGTTTTTGAGCCTGGAAATATCAGAATGATCTGTTTCAGACTAACAGAATACTAAGTTCTGTTTGAGGCACAAGAACTCAGTGAATCGGGTGTGATGCAGTCTGTAGACGTTGTTTTGTTCATACTGTACCTGCACTTATGTGTACCTGCACTTATGTGTACCTGCACTTATGTGTACCTGCACTTATGTGTACCTGCACTTATGTGTACCTGCACTTATGTGTACCTGCACTTATGTGTACCTGCACTTATGTGTACCTGCACTTATGTGTACCTGCACTTATGTGTACCTGCACTTATGTGTACCTGCACTTATGTGTACCTGCACTTATGTGTACCTGCACTTATGTGTACCTGCACTTATGTGTACCTGCACTTATGTGTACCTGCACTTATGTGTACCTGCACTTATGTGTACCTGCACTTATGTGTACCTGCACTTATGTGTACCTGCACTTATGTGTACCTGCACTTATGTGTACCTGCACTTATGTGTACCTGCACTTATGTGTACCTGCACTTATGTGTACCTGCACTTATGTGTACCTGCACTTATGTGTACCTGCACTTATGTGTACCTGCACTTATGTGTACCTGCACTTATGTGTACCTGCACTTATGTGTACCTGCACTTATGTGTACCTGCACTTATGTGTACCTGCACTTATGTGTACCTGCACTTATGTGTACCTGCACTTATGTGTACCTGCACTTATGTGTACCTGCACTTATGTGTACCTGCACTTATGTGTACCTGCACTTATGTGTACCTGCACTTATGTGTACCTGCACTTATGTGTACCTGCACTTATGTGTACCTGCACTTATGTGTACCTGCACTTATGTGTACCTGCACTTATGTGTACCTGCACTTATGTGTACCTGCACTTATGTGTACCTGCACTTATGTGTACCTGCACTTATGTGTACCTGCACTTTCTACATCAGTCCGTAACTTGTTGCTCATCCAAGTCTTGCCGTTGTGATTTCCAGCTGGGATGCCGTTAGGTCCATCTCGTACAGAACTAGAAAACATTGTTACAATGATAAGTAATGACAAGTAAGTACTCTAAGTATCAATACGGTGGTACATAATGACACACGAGTACATAGTAACTGTTCATCTGTAAGTATTGTTTAAACATTGTATTGTGACTCACAAACCATTGATGGTGTCATAGGTTTGGACGATCTACCAATACATAACTGTTCATCTATAAGTATTGTTTAAATATTGTATTGTGACTCACAAACCATTGATGGTGTCATAGGTTTGGACGATCTACCAATACATAACTGTTCATCTATAAGTATTGTTTAAATATTGTATTGTGACTCACAAACCATTGATGGTGTCATAGGTTTGGACGATCTACCAATACATAACTGTTCATCTATAAGTATTGTTTAAATATTGTATTGTGACTCACAAACCATTGATGGTGTCATAGGTTTGGACGATCTACCAATACATAACTGTTCATCTATAAGTATTGTTTAAATATTGTATTGTGACTCACAAACCATTGATGGTGTCATAGGTTTGGACGATCTACCAATACATAACTGTTCATCTATAAGTATTGTTTAAATATTGTATTGTGACTCACAAACCATTGATGTTGTCATAGGTTTGGACGATCTACCAATACATAACTGTTCATCTATAAGTATTGTTTAAATATTGTATTGTGACTTTCACAAACCATTGATGGTGTCATATGTTTAGACTGTCTACCAATGCTTCTCAAGACTTGTTATGTTTTATTGTTATCATTACATTACCATGTAGTGTTGTAAGGATTTGTTCCCACTGGCTTCCATTGAGATTCTGTTCTTTGTTCTGAGATGTCATTAATTAATAAAAAATATTTAATGATGAAATATGTATTTTTACTGCAATAAAACAATGTATTTTGCATTATAGCAAGTTTATTATAAAGTAGTTTTCAGTGTGTTTACAGCAGCTGAATATATTCGGAGTAGTATTGGTTTTAATATAAGAAATGATGATTTGCCAGGCCTAAGAAGCTGCGCGCAAGTTCCAAGAGTTTGTACGCTGCCTCGTACGCCGGGGAGGTCGAGAAAGTGCTGGCAATACTTCGTGAGTCCATGTTTCGCATTAAAACTGGTGCTGGTAATTAGACAGAGATTTTTTAGCTAATTTTAGGAACACATATTTCATATGTTCATGTTTAAATGTATGTAAATATGCCAGTTCCAATAAAATTCCAAGCCTTGAATATGCTGGAATTTCATTAAACTTCCTGGTAAATAATGGAAAACAAGAAAGCATCGCCCACAAGGCACATGCGTTCATTATTGCTGACTAATGTCAAACGCAACTGGATGCTTCAATGTGCATTTGTTCATTCTGATAGGGATGTATGCAACATAGAATATCCTGGAGATTTATATCTGCTGATCCCGGAATATCCTGAAATTTACTTTTTAAGAAATTATGTCAACACTTTTACTGTGACATTGTTAAATTAAGATGGCTGTAATTTAACAGACATTGATAATTCACTGCTATGCCTTTGTTGGTGAGTGACAGCTTGTTTGTGTATGATTGACAGTTGACGGTGGTGATCCAAACATGCAGTTTGAAGAGTTCAACAAGCAGACGGCACTGCACGCTGCGGCTATCGGCGGCTACCTCAGTGTAGTTCATCTCCTCATCCAGGTAACCATGGCAACGTCTCAGTGCTTTCTCTATAATGGAGCAGTGTGGAGCTGTGGTCTTCTTAATGTCACTGTCGCCTTGGATTGTCATGTTCACCTGCAGGAGTGGAGGGGGATGTCAGATAACTTTTTTTTTTTCAAATACAGGTATAAGAACGCTTGATCAATTACAAAAAGGCTCTATTAACCCTACGAGTGACCACTGGGCCGAATTTGGCCCGCACGATCAGTGTGAGATGGGTTCTGGCTGCTTTTGGGCCAATTTTGGTATCACTCTGTAGTAACAATTTTCGTTTCCACCAATAGTACCTCAAACAGAAACACAGGGTATCATTGGAAAGCAGAATCACTCTTCGTTGTATCTCCTATTTACTCATTAGCATAGTCAATAATAGCTAATGACGGTCTAGCTTACAAAACACGTCACATAGTTAGTGCCCATATTTGGCTGCTTTTACTACGCTCCGCAGAATAAATTTATGTTACCATTCATAGCATCTAAATATGTAATTTAAATTAAACATTATACCTTTGGAAAGCTCTATGGTTGGCCTATTTGAATAAACGTGAATGAGTGACCGGGCTATATGCAGCGATTTTTATTTACTAATCCGCCATTTTGTTTTCCCACTTCATTTCCGTGTAAATATTTCAACAAATTGCATGACAGCATTAGTGAATCATTAGTATACTAGTTCAGATAGTTAGAACGATGTTGCAGGCTTTTTTGAGGTAAATATCAGCAAGTTGACATCGCGATTTCCACAGGCTTCGACAGCCTGCACTGCCATGGTAAATGATTTTGTAGCTAATACGTATGGCTACATTTTTCCCATTTGACATTGGTACATACAACCACTCAGTAATTATCTTGTGGCAAGGTGAACATTTTGAGTGTTGCTTTCTTTTTTGATGACATTCAAATAGTAATATCCCCATGATAAGATTATGTGCTGTAGTTTTTATCATCCCATTATAATAAAGAGTCTTTTTAGCAACAAAATGATACTTCAATTACATTTGTGCAATAATTATTAGTAATTTTATGATTATTTTAAAGCACTCCAATTTGTGTACATCGTGGAAGTTTATCATTGGTCACTCCTAGCGTTAATAGTTGAAATACACATTGTTAATTTCAAATACACTATCAGAAGGGACAAAGTATGCAGTAAAATCTGTCAATTACAGATGTTCTATTCTTTTAATATTTTATGTTTAATAAAGTATTAATGGTGATTTAAAAGATGAAAAAATAGTCATGTTAGGTAGGTAGGTATGTAGGTATGCATTTACCAATATTTCATATCGTAAAATGTGCATGTTCAAACAGGTTAAATACAGACTTGACATGGACTGGGAAGTCATTGACTTGACTTGCCAGTTTGTGACTTGTCAACAAGTCTGGTGGCTCGAAACGTACACAAAACGAGACGGTGTTGTAGTAAGAGGCTGCACTGAATACAATAATTATTAAGTATTTATTATGATTTGTGAATATTGTGGCGGGGCAGCATCTGCCTAAATTTCCCACTAAAAATTACTGCAGACAAACGACAACAATCATGGCGATTGGTGAACCCTGATGACTTGGGACTTGACTTGGAATTCATTGAGATGACACGAGATTTGACTTGGTCTTGGAGGTCATGGACTTACAACTTGACTTGATTTTCCAGTTTGTGATTTGCCAACACATCTGCCAAATAGGTCTGTGATTGTTACTCATGTTGCTGCAGGCCGGAGCGACACCCCACGTCACTGACCAGAACCTCTGTACTGCCGCCATCTGCGCCGCAGAGTTTGGCCAGACGGCGGTCGTACGCTACCTCATCAAAGCTGGCGCTATAGCTGATGCTAAGGTAGGGCAAGTGCAGTCATTGTCAGAATCAGTTGCAGATGCAAAGAAAGTTAGTAACACAAAACCGTGCAGTCAGTTTATAGTTTTATTTATTGTCAGAATGTTTTTGTACTCGGTTTAAGTGGAGTCAGTATCAGAAAAGAAATTATAATTGACTAAATGGCACAGTAAATTACGTTGAAATATAACTAGCAATTGAATTTTAAAAGAAGCTGGAATTAAAATGAAAATATTTGCTATAGTGAGGGTTAACTAATGTCATTGAAAGGTAACAAATATCTGCAACCAGTGTAGAGTCACTTGATTAGAAAAATCGGAAGTTGGTGTCTTGATAAAAGGTCCAAATTATTCTTTTGTATAATTTATATCAAAGGGAGTAAGTGCAAAACAGAAGTAGGTAGGGGATTAATTCACCTAATTCTGGATGAAATTATAGAAATGTGAATTTCGTGTAAGCAGAAACATTTACTCAGACGTAGAATTGAACTGTCTAATAATATTAAAAACTATTCTAATAAGTCTTTATCCAACTAAGCCATGTATGTGCTCCGTTATTCGACTGCTGTACAATATTTTCAGGGCCAGGACGGCATGACATGTCTCCACCTGGCGGCCAAATGTGGCAGTGTCGACACGGTCAAGTATCTGGTTGAAATGACCGACACGGACGTCAATATCAAGGCAAGTTGTAACACCAGAATCAAATTGATTGTGTTTTAATGACAATAAAACAAAAATGCAATTGTTTGGTTGTTCAAATTGTGCCAGTAATGGAGAGTATTTAATTGTTGGCTATTTTATAAACCAGTGGTTTATTTAGTATCTCAGAAAGTGCAGCCAAGCTAAATTACCCATTAGTTTTCCATGCTACCCCGTAAATACACCCCTGTATTTCATAACCTATCGTTATGATTATTATTTGTTATCACAATGTTTGTTCAGTGTACCGAAACCAAATTATTTAGGTATGTCTAGTGTGATCTGGGTTGCAGTTGTATTCTCTAGGAAAATTATGAATTTATGACTAGAACTTGTTCATAAACTTGTCTTTGGCGATATGATGTATATTTCAATTATAAGTAACTTGCAGTAGCTGTTTCAGCAATACAAATGGCAATACCATCAATTGTCTTTTTTTGGTGGTGAGGTTTTCAACTGTTCCACTATCTGGATGTGGGTGTAAGTAAATTCAGTTTCGGAACATAAAGTTAGCAAACACTCTTGAATTCATACACGTGTGCACGTGCATGCATGCGTGCACAGGTCATCGAGTTAGTGTGGTCCAATATCCTCATATATTTTATTATATATTTTTAAATTGTATGCCATTCCCTAAGAAGGTTCAAATGAAAAATCTTCCTTGTATGAAAGTCATGTTTCATAATATCTGGGAAATATTTCCTACAATGACAAATAAAGATTGTGTTTTCCAGGATGACGGAGGGTGGACCCCCCTGATATGGGCGACAGAGAGCTGCCACCAGGCTGTGGTCAGGTATATGTTGCTTGTGGGAGCGGACCCTAACATCCGTGACAATGTAAGTGTACGCTTCTACTTCTCTATTTATCCCTTGTCTTGCGTTGATGTAAGGGGGCACAATAACAAGTGTTTGTTGTATTGACGACAATGACAAATCGCTGAACGTTGATGAGCCAAAACAACGGAAATCCATTTTTGTGTTTTAGAAGTTAGTGCAACAGACACATATGCAACCATATCCAACCATATCCAACCATGTGGTGCAGATCTAAATGGACTTCCATAGTTTTGACTCTAACAGTGAAATGATTTAATGTTTCCATCCACAAACAATAAATTATATAAACTATTATACAAACTTAAAATAGAAATGTATCGCATGTAACACAATAGTATAATTACAATGTATGCTAATTGCACAATTCAAATTTGAAATAACAAAACTACATGAATTATATTTACGGAAAAAAGTAACAACCTTTTACAAATTTGACGTTTTGACAATTGTTTAAAAAAATTAACATGTTATTTGTAGGAAGAGAACACAGGCCTTCATTGGGCAGCCTACGCTGGTTGTGTCGACGTCGCTGAACTCTTCCTGAACGCAGGCTGCTGTCTGGAGGCAGCCAATGAGCATGGAGACAGACCTCTGTAAGTAATGTTTTGTTGTTTTTGTGCTTTATGTGTCTGCTAACAAACTGATATAAATTATAATTCACTCAAATATTGCTTGATGAATGATACACCATGTCCAGATACCATATTTGATCTATTAAGCGTACATGCCCTAATTAGGGTACATCCCCTTTTTTAATCAGCAGGATCCATAATTATTGTAACTTGACTAGTGTGGAACACCTGAAAAGTGTCACCATCTGTTGTTAAACAGTTGCACTACTTTTCAGTTCTACACTAGCAGGGATGGGAATTTTACGGTTTTTTTCTGGGTGAAAATCATAATTTCTGTGATTCGTGTGAATCCGGTTTAAAAATGGGGGGTAGTCCTCTCCACTCTTCACGATCGGGGATATTGATTTGGTTGCACATGTAGTTTGCTTTTTGTAAACAAGTCGCTCTGATCAAGATTTAGAACATTTGCTGTGATTGATTGATTGCCTGCCAGGTGGAATTTTTTGTCCAATAGGAAGCTACGTCTCGCACAACCTATGTTCAGGGCTGCCTACCATTACAAATTTTCCGTAATCAGATTACCGCCTTATGGAAACTGTCGCCATATTACAGAAATAAAAATATTTGACTAGGTAACATTAATTAAACAATGCCTGTGTTATAACCCGACATACCTGTTATCCAACGCAATGCTAACTACAACGTGTGGCAAATTCAGTTGACTGTGGCAAATTCAAACTGTGAGAAATAGGTCAAGCCAATATAATTTTTTAGGAAGCCGGCCACCCGCCAGTGATTACATTGTATCGACCCACCACTCAACATGTTCGATGATGTGTGGGAAAACCCAAAACAAACAGAACGATTTTACATGTTTCTACATAAAACATAAAAAGAATACTGCTCAACATACTTGATTCATGTTTGCTTTATGTTATAGCTTGTACATATGGCTACATTTGTCCCACTAGATATAGGGGCATTCAGCCATAAACTCATAAATTATCTAGTAGCAGGGTGAAATATGTTTATTTTTGGCTTACTGTTTTCATACTCATTTTAAAAATCATCAACGTTTGACATGGTTCTACATAAAACTTGATACAAACAAAACTGTTCAACATATTTGATTCATGTTTGCTTTATTGTATAGCTCTTTGGCTGCTTTTTTACCACTGGATGTAGGGACATTCATTACATTTTTACCACTGGATGTAGGTACATTAATTACATTTTTACCACTGGATGTAGGGACATTCATTACATTTTTACCACTGGATGTAGGGACATTCATTACATTTTTACCACTGGATGTAGGGACATTCATTATGTTTGTCAACTTGTTCAGTGCTATTGTACTGTTTACAAATACACAACATTCATGGTGTGGTATTGTCCATGGCATTTTTAGTGCAAACTTCTGTCAGTGAATAATTCTCAAAACCAAACTTACATCTTGGAACAATATATGACTGATCTGAATATTTGTTGTTTGAATCCTAAATACATGTACATTTGTCTGAACTATGGCCTACTTAATGATGGATGATATAGAAATTTACAGAATTAGTGGGCATGTAGAATATGAGAATTTTCAAAATGTTCTGTGGTAAACCAATATTTTGTGGTATATGTGAAAGTTATGTGTTTGAAAATTGTTTTTTGCACTGAATCACTCGGCCACATCTCAGAAGCTCACAGAGTGCACCTGAGACCTCAGTTTAAAAAAAATTCCACAGATACCCCCTCTGGACTCCCCCAGCCGGCTAGGTGTGGATTTGCCACACAAATATAATTTCAGGGTTTTTTCTTCTCCACTCTCATCCCTGCACTAGTCACCAAATGACACCACTAGTGTTAAACAGTTACCTTATTGTCTAGAGAAATTTTTTTTCGTGTACACTTATAATAACAGATTCCTTGACATTTCTCCATGCCGCAATTTTCTTTTGCGTATTATCGAATATGGTATGCCCTATTTTATACTTACAATAATAATACAACAATTTTATAATAAATATGCAAATACAAATAATAATTCTTATTCTGTACCATCTGGCATGGGTTGCCAGACACCTTTTCCATCTTTAACCTGTTAATATAGTTGTTGTGTTTTGATAATTTGTTCCAAGCACTGAGTGTACTTTTGCACATCGGATGACTGTGTCTGACAAGTTAAACAGAAGACGTTTCATAGACCCAGACCGTCCTTTGAGAGGAGTCACGTGAACTAAGCATGTATTGACAGAGTGTCGTTGTTTTTTTTGTAGACACATTGCTGCGAGACAGGATCACTATGAGTGCATTGTGTAAGTGTTGCATGAAGTCGTGCCCCAGCTGGCAATGACATGGTTGATCGCACACATTTCCTGTTATGTTATCTCGTTTTTCCAGTTGTGTGTAAGATAGGTGTTTTAGGCTCAGTGAAGACTAGAAGATTATTTTGAGACTCTCACGGAGCAGTTATGTTGAACAGTTGTGAAGATGAGTAGTGAACCCTTTGTACCCGTTTAGTGAACTTGACTTGTTTATTTCTTAACGACCAGTTCTTGCTGTTGAACATATTGATATATGGTAATGGCTTTTTTCACTGGAATAAAAATAATCTTGCATTGACATATAATCTCCACACAGTAAGACATACTCGTTATATCTCTGCAACTGAATTAGAAACATTTATATTATGTCTAGCATCACAATACCTTGTTACCTATTTGCCTGGGTATTCTTGTAATTGAGAATCAAGCTTTATTGCTACATGTAGTTCTGACTTGTTGCTGTGTTTCCATGCAGGTTGTTCCTGGCTCGGGGAGCAGACAGCGAGGCTCGCAATAACAGCAACAAATCGGCCATATCGGTAGGAAACTTGACAAATATTTGCTGGAGTTTAACCCAAGAGACATGTTTCAGTCAGGTTCTTGAGGGCGCAGATTATTACTTCCGTCGTAAATCTGATTTTCAATGGATTCTTGCTATAAGGAACCTGTCGGGACTCTGCCGGACTCAGCCAAGCTGTTCCATATAATCCAATGTTCCATATATCCAATGTTCCTAATATCCAATGTTCCATATATCCAGTGTTCCATATATCCAATGTTCCATATAGCCAATGTTCCTTATATCCAATGTTCCATATATCCATTGTTCCTTATATCCAAAGTTCTATATATCCAATGTTCCATATATCCAATGTTCCTTATATTCAATGTTCCATATATCTGATGTTCCTTATGTCCAACACTGCATGCTAGAACAGGGATTTCAAAGTTGTTCCTTTTAAGCAGTTGTTCCGTACGTCAGGAGCAAGAGCCCACTACATATCAACTAATACTGCATGTCGAAGAAAACTAGTTTATGCTCATTGATTATGCTGGAATTTTGTTGTGAAAAAATTTGTGAAAACTCTTTAGAAAATATTTGTAGAACCTTTACAATGTCGATGATAAAAACTGGTTGTCGTTTCTTTATCTTAGGGCATTGGTATCCATTTGAGATGTCCAATTACTCAGTTACCATATTCAACCTTTTAAACTTAATTATCCCAACAGGCATATACAACCCCAACAAGCGATCTTTGTCGACAAGACGAAAACACTTGAATTTTCAAAGGGATTCATCTTTTAGAATGAATATTGCATTAAATTATCTGTCATGTTGATTGTTAGCCTCCCTCGCTAATGCTGACTTGTCTCCAATTTGATTAGTTAGTCCTGTCACGCATAGTGACGATATTAAGGACAACATTGTCCAGTTGTTGATTTTTGTGAAGTGGACATTAGGCAGTGGTATCGGGAACAGTGGTCCCATCAGATTGGTAAAATATAACTAACAAATCACTCAACTAAATTAACAAGTTTTAACAAGATTGCCGTCCAAGGCAAAGGCCCAGATGGCAAGTGGACAAGGAAGCCATTGGCTTATTAAGAGAAACATTTTTTCATCTATGTCCTCAGATATGTGTCAGCCTTGTTTTTAAACATTCACACTGCTAGCAGTTACACAATCTGTAGATATTTTATTCCATTCATTTATTGTGCTCTGTGAGAACGAGTACTTCCTGATATCCAATCTACATTGATCCTTTACTAATGTTACCTCATGTCCTCTAGTTCTACTATCTTTCTTGAGTGAGAAAAAAATATTTCTATCAGTATTTTCACACCCATTCAGTTAATAATGAAATAGCGCATTAGAAATGAAAGAACACAACGGGTATATCCATGAGGCGACGTGCGAGAGAATACTAGTAGGCTACCTACACGTGGCTTGTGTTGTTGCAGTGTTGTGTGGATCAAAACGGCCAGGTGTGGATGGCCCTGAGGGTGAACAAACAACTCAAGGGGTTCGCCACCCAGCGACTACACCAGCCAGAACAACTACTACACAGGTTAGTCATCACAACAATTATAATCATCAAGAACAACTTTTATACAAGGATGATTAATGCAACATAAGTGAAGTGTGGTTATATGAACAGTAGACATAGGGTTATGACGTTTGCCCAGTTTTGTGAAACATTCCCAGCCACATGAAATATTGGGCAGCCTGTGTTTGTCTTTATGATATAGGGTGGGGATACTATCATAAGATTGGGGATAATGTAACAGTGCTGGGGATAATAAAAGAAATTTTGTTTATGACATAAAATTAAACACACGATATGTACTGTGAGTGAGGAGCAGGCCTTGTGTCTTCCAGCCCTACATGTGTGTTCTGTGTTCTCCTTGTAGAGATATCTCGATGGGGCGTGAGGCCAACCCCCTGCCTCTAGTGAATGGGGTGGATGAGGAGAACTACCCCACTGACTTCCAGTACCTGATGGCCCACGCTGAGACTAGTCCAATGAACATCAACCACGTCATCACTAGTCTACAGGTGAGGCTTCTTTGATCATCACCAGTCTACAGGTGAGGCTTCTTTGGTCATCACCAGTCTACAGGTGAGGCTTCTTTGATCATCACCAGTCTACAGGTGAGGCTTCTTTGGTCATCACCAGTCTACAGGTGAGGCTTCTTTGGTCATCACCAGTCTACAGGTGAGGCTTCTTTGGTCATCACCAGTCTACAGGTGAGGCTTCTTTGGTCGTCACCAGTCTACAGGTGAGGCTTCTTTGGTCGTCACCAGTCTACAGGTCAGGCTTCTTTGGTCGTCACCAGTCTACAGGTGAGGCTTATTTGGTCATCACCAGTTTACAGGTGAGGCTTCTTTGGTTGTCACCAGTTTACAGGTGAGGCTTCTTTGGTCATCACCAGTGTACAGGTGAGGCTTCTTTGGTCATCACCAGTTTACAGGTGAGGCATCTTTGGTCATCACAAAGGCATCCTATGTCGTTGACCTACTGTAGAAGCTCACCATAGCTTTGTCAACCATGTAGTACAAAAATTACATTTATGTGCAGTCATGAATAGTAATGATTGAGATGTAGAGTAGTAGGTAGATCATTCAAGAATATTTATTCAAACAAATCAGTTAATGCAATAAACAGACTCAACTTGTAAGTGAAACTTGATGAAGATGAAGCTTTTAGCTGTTTCTTTCTTAAATGGAGCCCCCTGTGTTAATGCTGATCACAAGACTCATTGTGTTTTGTTCCTATATGGTTAGTGGGCACCCTCTAATGTTATGTAGTGTTAAGAAACCATGCCCTTGTTTCTTATTTTATCTGATGGTTTCATTGGCACATGGGTGATCTGAAAAATTGCAACATGTGTGAAAGCCACAACTGACAAAAAAACAAGATTGATCACAGCAATAAAACATTGTCTTGGGGTTTTGTGGTCACTGCAGTGATAATTTTGCTTGGTGGTTCATCATCTGTGTGTGGCTTCACTGTGGTTATGTTGCTTGCAGTGCTGTCAATGCCGGGACAATTGTTGCTCAACCTTCTGTATCTGTAGCCGTAACAGTGTCAAGTGCTGGTATGATAAGGTGAGTAACCAAGGTTATGTCTTGTCGCCATAGTAATGTCTTGTAACCATGGTAATATTACCATGGTAATAAGTTTGGGCTCCTAACAAAACTGAGCCGTCATTTACTTTTATATACTGAAGCTTACAAATGCAGTCAAAACGATAAACTATGACTATAGAACAATAACTATTTTTATTAACATTTTGTTTCTTGAATCTGAAGTGTACAATATTTTAGAACATTTAAAATTTTTATCTGCAAAATGTGTTTTATCCAATTTATGAATTTTAGTATAAAAATCGTGCTTTCTGTAGCATGTAATTTAAGAGATAGAATACTGTTATTTTATCAGTCAACGGCTTGGTGTATAATGCATTTTGGCACAAAACACTTTTACCTCCACCACCGTCAACTAGATGGCGGTACAGTTGATGTGATTTAGTCATATAATGCACTTTGCAGATAAATGTTTCATTTGTGAGTTTGATGGACAGCGTCCCTGCTGTGTTGTAGGAGGGGCGGTTACTGAAGGACTTCAATTACATGGACCCTCCACTTATCTTTGAGTGTAACAAAGCCTGCAGCTGCTGGGCCAACTGTCGTAACAGGGTCATACAACTCGGCATCACGTATGTCACCAGATTCTCTAGTTCCACCATGTAATGATAACAGTTTGGTGCAGTAGTATAGTTAAAATTCTCTTGCTATCATTTTGAAGTTTGGCCAGTTTTTTTCACTCCATGTTGTGTCAGTTCGCTATACAAGTGAGTACCTGTCTGTAGACATTGGTGGATATAATCTTTGTGCCATATTGCAGTGTTATATATACAGTATTTCTCATATTTGCATAGCACTTACTCTTGCAAGGACTTTTTTAGAAACATTAGTAGTCCATTTTGTTTGTTATGCCAACAGCATAAAGATTACTAAAAATAGTACAAAAGAATCTCGGGTTGTATTCAGGTGTAGTTTTTCTTGCTGTAGATGTCGACTACAAGTCTTCCGCACAAATGGACGTGGCTGGGGCGTGCGTACCCTCCTCAACATACCCCAGGGAACCTTCGTCTGCGAGTAAGTAGCTTGGTAATGACATTGGCCTAGATCAGAAAACATTCCAAGAATACTCAACAATAATAATGAATAATACGATTTAAATATAAAAACTAAGAAGGAGCACAGCCCATATGGCCACCCATGGGCCTAGCATCCTAACTTACTAAGACACACGTGGAAAAATGCCTGGTATATATAATGGTTCACACAGGTTGGGGGGGGGGGTATTTTCTCAAGATCAGGGAATTTTTATATTTTGTCAAATGTGATGTGCATTCGCATGGTTATGGCAATCTGAGATACACTCTAGGTACAGCAGTAGTTATAAAGAGTTGGACACCGTATTAAAAGAAAAAGAGAGAAACCAAAGATAATTTGATGTAAATGGGTGGCTCCTATGACAGCGATATATTTGTTTTAATAGGAGTATCTGGCCCCTTTTCTGTTGTTTTTTGGGTGTACTATTATATATTTGTATTAATTATTATGAGTTTAGTTTAAATAAAATAAACTTCTTGTTATTGAAATTACCGGGGTATTTTTGTGCAAAATGCCATTTTGAAATTTGAGGTAAAACGGGTGGATACTGACCACTAGAGGGTGAAGTGGATGGCTGCGGTGGAACAGGGAGATCATTGTAAAACTCACATACAACTAGAAAGTGGTGCGAATTGTTTAACACCAGATAGCGACACTTTTCAGTTGTTCCACACTAGTCAAATTACAATAATTATGGATCCTGTTGATTAAAAAGGGGTGTATACTAAATAGGACATATGCACTTAATAGGCCGAATACGGTAATAGTTGTCATTTTGGACAGGGAAAATTGAACCCTGAATGAACCCTGTCAACTGGTGGATGTTGCAGGTACATTGGGGAGTTAATATCTGACACTGTGGCAGACAACCGCGAGGACGACTCGTATTTGTTTGATCTCGACAACAAGGTAGGGACAGTCTACAGAAGAGCATGCAGACATTCAGTATTGTCGCTTGTTAGTGCCACAGACAGAGGTGGGTTCAATGACATTGCGTAAAAAATTCAGTTACAATAACAGTGCTTTAAAAGTTCAATTACAATGCTTCAAAAGGGGTCAATTGCAATAGTTCATAGGTTGAGTACAGCTATGTTGTTTTACAAAAGATTACACGAATCATTATTGCTAATTTTACACAAGGTTTTAGGTCAATAAAAATAAGAATGCATATTTTTGTGTATCCGTAAAATTACATTACCATCCCTGTGAGGCTTTTTAATGATGAATCAGTCAACCATCCGTTAGATGATTGTTTGTTTACTATGCAGGAGTCTGACACATACTGTATAGATGCGCGTCGCTATGGCAACGTGAGTCGGTTCATCAACCACCTGTGTGAGCCGAACCTCCTGCCTGTGAAGGTATTTGTGGAGCATCAGGACCTGCGCTTCCCTCGGATGTGTTTCTTTGCCACCCGCGACATCAAGGCCAATGAGGAACTTGGGTACGGCACCTTCCATTATTTTTCACTGTTTCTATTGGTTCTGTGTAAAATTAGTAATAACCCAGGTATGTCACATTGGTTTCGTTTGAATCCGTAAAGCCATATAAATCCGTAAACATTTTGCATTGGTTAATCGTCCTGTAACATTCCTATTCCTGTCGAGTGTATAAGGTTATGAAATATACCTATTTCAACCAAGATTTAACAAGATTGCCATCCAAAACAGCAAGTTCCAGATGGCAAGTGGACAAGGAAGCCATTGGCTTATCGAGAGTCCAACAATTTTCTCATATATGTGTAGCCTACCCTTATCAGATATCTGTCAATTCTATTTTTAAACACATTCACACTACTAGCATTAACACAATCATTTGGCAGTTTGTTCCATTCATTTATCACCCTCTGTGAGAAAGAGTACTTTCTCATGTCCAACCTGCACTGCTCCTTAACTAATGCTGCTTTGTGTTCTCTGGTTCTACTGCCTTCTTTAAGTTTGAAGAACATATTCCTATCAACATCTTCATAACCGTTCACTATTTTAAACACTTCTATTTGGTCTCCTCTTAGTCTCCTGGTCTCTAGTGTTGTCAAACCACATTGTAATAAGCGGCTTTCGTTTTACGATACGGCCTCCATGCTTGAATACAATATTCCAAATGTGGTCTAACTATTGCTTTGTACAGGGGTACAATTAACTGTTTCTCCTTATATGTGATAGTTCTCCTAATTAGCCCTAGAATTTGATTTCCTTTCGCAGCAGCAATCCGACATTGCTCTGAAACTTTCATGTCAGCACTAAATGTTACTCCTAAGTTCTTTTCTACCTAGTACAGCATCCCCCATTTTATATTCTTCGTCCATGTTTCCATGTCCTATGTGTATGCATTTACACTTCCCAAAAATTTAATAACATTTGCTATTTTTCTTACCATTTAACTAATTTATTTAGATCATCCTGTAAACTTTGTTTATCTGTAACATTAGTAACCTTTCTGAATACTTTTGTGTCATCTACAGATTTCAGTACTTTGCTAGATATGTCATCTTCAAAATCATTTATATATATTAAAAACAGTATAGGGCCTGCTAGGTTTAGGAGTGCTATGAGTTTGTCGATAATGGTACTTGTGTGTTGAACGCAAGAAAAAATTATGTACTTTATCATGATTTTTTTTTTAAAACGTATAAAAATGGCGTACGGCCATAGACCTGCCATATTGCCAACCAGAACTGCAAATGATGTGACAGGTTGGTGGACCTCACAGTGCAAGTTTGATCAGTTATGCAGATGTCTGTGTTGTGAATGAACACAGTTCCAAAATCAATTAGCTTCTGGGTGTGATTTATTGATTATATCAGTAATAAAAAAGTTGTTATAAATTTTTTTTTCTCTCACTATTTGAACAATTAGATAAAAACCACTTATATCTGAAAAACAAACATTTATACTGTGTTACACTTGTATATTGATTACATAAATAATATTTTATAATATTTAATTATGTAATATTTATACTATTTGTATCAATAATAAAAAAGTTATTGTTATACATTTTTTCTTCACTGATTACAAAACACTGATTATAGGAGTTGCAAAACGTGTTATTTATATATCACTAGGTGAGTTATCCGGGGGAAAAGACAGCTAGTGTATATATGTATATATACTATACAGTCGAGCCTCGTGATAACGTGGTGGTTGGGGTCCACGATTTCGAACTTCGTTGTAAGTGAGGCGCTTTAGGTGTTCCCATATCTGCCACCAGGGATTTACTAAACAATAGTGATCTTTGCCTGCTGCACCAAGTCCAAGAACGCTGTCAAAACTACTAGCACTGACTGTGTGCTTGCTGCAATGTCTATACGTCAATATGCTGTTTATAGAGCTTATTAAACAAGCCATCTAGCGTCACAGCCTGCTGAATGTTTGCCATTGTTCGTCTGTGTCATTGTTCACCTAATGTTTCTTGAGAATTGTCAAAACAATTCTAAATAGGTTTGACAAACACGAGGAATACATCACACAAAACAAGTGCTAGTTATGAATTAGATCATTGCGGTGATCATACCGTAGGCACACAAACGCCCCTGAAAGACAGGCCCATTTGGCAGCTTCCCTGACGGCAAAAAATCGGGGTCCACGACCGACTGCCTTACATCCGAAACCGCGGAATAACGAGGCGTGACTGTATATAGCCACTTTCTATCCATAATCACATCAATGGCGTACAAACAAACTGTAATCAGTTAAAAAAGTATCCAAAATTGCTGCACACAAATGTGTAGGCGACAAATGTATAGGCGTCAACTGACCCCCATGTCCGTCATAAGGGCCCCAGGGTCACCTTGCAAAGTTTTGTCTGGACCACAAATGTGGCCGTGCATAGGACACGGCAGACAGACAGACAGACAAACAGACCTGTTGCTTTATAGATAACAATGAATATACAAAAAAAAATTATTTAACTCCAAATAGATTTTAGGTACAGGTTTTTAAACTACTAAATGTTATTTGTTTGAAACTGACTTATGTGAAAAATATGCATGTTTTACTTGATTGCAGATCGTCTGTGTCATGGGTCAAATGTAATGCTTTACTTGATTGCAGATCATCTGTGTCATGGGTCAAATGTAATGCTTTACTTGATTGCAGATCGTCTGTGTCATGTGTCAAATGTAATGCTTTACTTGATTGCAGATCGTCTGTGTCATGGGTCAAATGTAATGCTTTACTTGATTGTAGATCCTCTGTGTCATGGGTCAAATGTAATTCTTTACTTGATTGTAGATCGTCTGTGTCATGGGTCAAATGTAATGCTTTACTTGATTGTAGATCCTCTGTGTCATGGGTCTAATGTATTGTTTTACTTGATTGTAGATCCTCTGTCATGGGTCAAATGTAATGCTTTACTTGATTGTAAATCCTCTGTGTCATGGATCAAATGTAATGTTTTACTTGATTGTAGATCCTCTGTGTCATGGATCAAATGTAATTCTTTACTTGATTGTAGATCGTCTGTGTCATGGGTCAAATGTAATGCTTTACTTGATTGTAGATCCTCTGTGTCATGGGTCTAATGTGTTGTTTTACTTGATTGTAGATCCTCTGTCATGGGTCAAATGTAATGCTTTACTTGATTGTAAATCCTCTGTGTCATGGATCAAATGTAATGTTTTACTTGATTGTAGATCCTCTGTGTCATGGGTCAAATGTAATTCTTTACTTGATTGTAGATCCTCTGTGTCATGGGTCAAATGTAATGCTTTACTTGATTGTACATCCTCTGTGTCATGGGTCAAATGTAATGCAAAATACTGTATTCATTCTATTAAGCGTACATGCCTTATTAAGCGTACACCCCCATTTTTTCAAGGCTCGATGATGAAAAAAAAATTAAGTTCCACTTATAAAGGCTATTAGCCTATATAAGTAGACTTTGTAATGTTCTGGTGTCCATTTGACCACATTATAAATGGCTGGTAGCTGTGAACCAGTCCTTTTCTTAAATCTCTTGCCCGTCACTTCCGTTGACATTTTTTAGCATCTAAAAAATTTGCCAGGCGTACTATACACTTAATAGGTAAAATACAGTATTTTGAGGGGTTCCTCGTTGGTGGTGACGCTTGGGATTGATTCCCCAAACAAAATGTTGATGGCTGTTTATTTGCCTTCAGGTTTGACTACGGCGAGAAGTTCTGGATAATCAAATGGAAACATTTCACTTGCACATGTGGATCGACAAAATGCAAATACTCAGCCGCCACAATCCACCAAACGATCGCAGATTACAACCAACGCATGGCTGATGAGAATTCAATTCTAAACTGAGGTCATAGGGTCATAAGCTCACTGTCGGCTGAGTTATACAGTTGGTGACATCCTCGTTCAACTGAGACAGTCATTTATCTAACAGTCAGACTATCCTATCAAATAGGCACGCACGGTCAAAGACTGTTTATTACAATATCAAACATCACAGAAATAAAATATGATGATATTTGGTTGGCTGCAGAAATATTTTATTTTTTGTTTTGTTCAATCAAACATTACAGAAATAAAATATGATGAGATTAGCTTTCGCCACAGGAACATTATATTTTAATTTGTTCGATTAAACATCACAGAAATCATATATGATGAGATTAGCATTGGCCACAGGAATATTTTATTCGTTGAAATGTATTTCCATACAGCGATGTATATTCATACAGTGATTAGTGTCTGAGTCCAGGTGAAGCCATGAAATCTCATCTCTGATGTGCATTAGTCCAGTTATTTTTGCTAATGAAATATGTTTTGTGAGAACAAAATCTGAATGAACTTTGATGAATTGTGGGACTGGTATTTTGTTAGCTCAGGTCATTTCATAATGTTGATCCTAGCTGGATCACCAGTGCAAGCAGGCAGTTGCTCGTATTGTCTGGCAGGCTTTCCTCGGCGCAAGCAATAAGCAGTATTTTATTGGTAGGTTGTGAAAATTATACGCACAGTTTTGCCGGGCAGTTTTCTTGCACGTGATTGCGAACAATGAGATTGTATTCAGCAGCAACTCACGGATTTGGTGCAATTTTGTTCAATAAATTACCGTGGAGTCTTAGTTCTGCCTTGTTCGGTGAATTCGGGGCAGATGTGTCATTTTACAGAATCGTCCTTCAAAGTATTAAGCATTACTTTACCATCATGCATTAATGTTGCTGGACACAATAGATTTTAACAACATTTCATGCAAGTGTTAAAATGACCATCATGGACAGAAAGAACAGTTTTGTTTCTGTCCGACAGTAGTTTTATGTGCCTTCTAGGTGATGCAGGATTTTATTGGTGTCACATTTGCTATCATTGATGTTTTAGTAGGAACCGTCTTGTCTAGAATGACGTGAGATGAGACATTTACTAAAGCAACTGGGGAATCTTCAATACCAGTTTAAGACTGTTGTTTCAGAGGTGATCACAGGTGTGCGGCTGGGTTTTGGGAGGGAGGGTGGGTGACTTGTCAAGTGGTGTGCATGGGTTAGGAATAAATGTTAACAATGTAGTTTCTGAATGGACGTCTTACGTCGTGAGTGTGTTCAACGAATTGCAATGCAATTTGTATACAGTTTTGGTACAATGTGCGTTTGTGGCACACTTTTTGAATGACTGTTGTTCGTAATTAATGTTCTTTCAATTGACAGTGGTGTTCAGTAGCACCAGTTCAGTGACTTGTGTCATCTTTCTTTTACAAGGATATATCTATGGTTAATGTGTGGTGTGTTTGTTATAATTTTACACGTGCATAAATCAACAAAAGATTTTATAAAGCTGATCTGATGTGGACTTGTACAGGGATCACACTATACGTATATGAGGTGACAAACACAGTCCCCTACCAAGTGATACCACGTCTCTACATGTCACCAATAACGCATCACTGTTTACACAAATTGTATGAAAATTAATAATTATATAATGGCAACTCCGAATTTAAATTAATTATGTGAACTTCAAAAAATATGTGTCCAGTGTACTTGTAATAATAACTATTACAGTACACAGATTAGTTGGCCACAGGAATATTATATTCCTCAAGTTATAGTCATAAGTTCTGAAAATATATTGCATTGATGATTAGTTCTGTTCACTTAAATAGTGTCAATCTTAGTTGGAGTTTAACTTACATCAATTTACCAAACAAATGTTGCGGGTGCCCAAAGGATATTATTTGGTCGGGGACTATTTGGCATGAAACCTTATATTTAAGGCAATTCTTTGTGCTGTCATGTGTGGTGAATCTGTTATAAACTTCTTGGTGTGAATGATAACAAGTGTACATAAAAGACATGTTTTAATGAATTGGTTTGTTGTGTTTTTGTTGCGACAACAGACGCTTGGTAATAGCAACACAAGTGGTCAAATAACAGGTAAGAATTGTGTCTTGGAAACTGGCGTCTGTTGCTGTGAAAGAACAAAGCTTATGAACTCGCCACAGAGAGGCCACCGAACGCTTCTAATAACGGCGAATAAAATCTTGTGAGTGGCATATATTTGCAAACAACTTAATTGTGACCATCATAGTGAAATAAACGATCTTGAAGGTGTATATTTATTTGTCATGTAGTAATTTTTTTTTTAAATATTGCATTAGAAATTAAAGGTGGAATTTTTTCAAATAAATTTTTTGGCTAGTCATTTAAAATTAATTTTGCGAAAAATCAAGCCTACGTAGTATCCACTACAACATATTAGCTCGTTTGTGCAACTTTTTTATGCAGCTTTTTGTGAAATCACCAAACTATTAAATTACGTAATGTTTGGTCAAACATTAAGTGAAGTGAAAATGGAAACGCTCAAAACTCACGAATTTCACCCTTGGTGAAATTTTTTAACTTTTTCTTGTGATCGGCGAGAGGATGGAAGTCACGCTTGATAGGCATTGACTCGCACAGTGTTTACCATTTTGGATATCCACTATTTTAAACCTTACCAGATCCCTGTGTTCTATTTGTGTTGTTAAATATGCTACACATGACTGGATACACAACTGACCTGAGGTATGTTGTGCGATATACAAGGAAATTACTCTAAATGCCAACTGATCGTCTCTGTTGAAGTCTAGTTTCCTCCTGATGATTACTACAAGAAGTATGTCACCATTCGTTTGTTTCGGAAGAATCTCGAAGGGCATGGGGAAATAGTTACACTCAGGGAGAGAGCATTTCATAAATAAATCAACGTCTTTGGTGCCTGGTTGTTAGCACCTACAGCTTCCCAATCCCCCCCCTCCCCGATGGAGAAGACCGCTGTTAAGCCAAGGAAGCATTATACGTTTTTTAAACAAGTCAAAGGATTACGTGCGCCAGTCATTATTACTGCCGCTAAAGCAACATCTGGACTAGAACATATATCAACGATTGCTACTGAAATCCTACGGTTCAACGTACCAAGTCAGATTCCCCACAGATGCCTCTGTTCGCTCTTCCCTTGATGCCCACTTCGGGAAATGTTGCTGGGATGTTTTTTCCAAGCCTTTATAAGTAGACTTTGTAATGTTCTGGTGTCCTTTTGACCACATTATAAATGGCTGGTAGCTGTGAACCAGTCATTTTCTTAAATCTCTTGCCCGTCACTTCCGTTGACATTTCTCAGCATCTAAGAAATTTGCCAGGCGTACTGTACACTTAATAGGTCAAATACAGTATTTTGAGGGGTTCCTCGTTGGTGGTGACGCTTGGGATTGATTCCCCAAACAAAACGTTGATGGCTGTTTATTTGCCTTCAGGTTTGACTACGGCGAGAAGTTCTGGATAATCAAATGGAAACATTTCACTTGCACATGTGGATCGACAAAATGCAAATACTCAGCCGCCACAATCCACCAAACGATCGCAGACTACAACCAACGCATGGCTGATGAGAATTCAATTTTAAACTGAGGTCATAGGGTCATAAGATCACTGTCGGCTGTTGACGAGGCAGTTGTTGATTGTATGGATGACAAAGCATTCAGTTATGAAATGATCTTCGTCCGTTTTGTCCGACGTTTTTATCGTTTCCATAGTAAACAAATGCTGACAACATCCGAGGTTCCAGCGCTTGGGCTATACAAGACTGAAGGTTCCAGCGCTTGGGCTATACAAGACTGAAGGTTCCAGCGCTTGGGCTATACAAGACTGAAGGTTCCAGCGCTTGGGCTATACAAGATTGCAGGTTCCAGCGCTTGTGCTATACAAGACTGAAGGTTCCAGCGTTTGGGCTATACAAGACTGAAGGTTCCAGCGCTTGGGCTACACAAGACTGAAGGTTCCAGCGTTTGGGCTATACAAGACTGAAGGTTCCAGCGCTTGGGCTATACAAGACTGAAGGTTCCAGCGCTTGGGCTATACAAGACTGACGGTTCCAGCGCTTGGGCTATACAAGACTGAAGGTTCCTGCGCTTGGGCTATACAAGACTGAAGGTTCCAGCGCTTGGGCTATACAAGACTGAAGGTTTCAGCGCTTGGGTTATACAAGACTGAAGGTTCCAGCGCTTGCGCTATACAAGACTGAAGGTGGTTGTGAAGTTATAATGACATATAAGTAGGGTCAGTGTTGCAGAGGTTTTTATTGGGTGGAGAAAAAATTTAAGTACTTAGTAACCTACTATTATATTACGGAGAACTTGACATTATCAAATGTTAGGTATATCCCCAAATTGGTGTTTAATAATGGGCATAACATAAATTGGAAATGACAATAATAACCATTATTATTATTAAATAATGAAGCATTCCAAATCTACCTACCATATAAATAGCACTGGAGGAATTCCATACCAATGACGAATTCCGATGGAAAATGTAGCCTCGTATGCTGGTATTCCCTTTTTTATAATACTAGACTTACGATCTAAGTACTACTGCTATAGATACTCGTATGTTTCATGTTTATGAATGTTGCTTTTTGCAAGATATCAACATCTGAGGGATGATGTCGGGGTCTGAAAATTGGAGTTAGACGGATTGTCAACCAAAGATAAACAAACGATACATCACTTAGAACCTACTGCTGAAACTATCAATATTTATACAGAGCGAAGCTTAACGTAAACCGTCCGTCTCCACGTTAACGATGACAGAAAACCTGTCTAAACCATTAACAATAACAAGTAGATATTATCTACTTAGATTTTCAGAAAGCTTTTGACAAAGTGCCACATCAAAGATTACTACTTAAATTAAAAGCCCATGGTATCGGGGATAGCATAACTGACTGGATAGAACAATGGCTGACTGACAGAAGACAACGAGTTGTAGTAGATGGAGAAGTTTCAAATTGGAAATCGGTTTTGAGTGGGGTACCTCAAGGATCAGTATTAGGACCTATATTATTCTTAATTTATATCAATGACTTGGACGACAGTATAACAAGTAACGTACTGAAATTTGCGGATGACACAAAACTGTTTAGAAAGGTTAATACTGATGGTGATAAACAACATTTACAAAACGATCTAGACAGATTAGTGAAATGGTCTGAGAAATGGCAGATGTTGTTCAATTTTGGGAAATGTAAATGCCTACATACAGGACATAGGAACTTGAATGTAAATTATAAAATGGGAGATACTGTTCTGGGTACTACTGTAAAAGAAAAGGACTTGGGAGTTACAATAAGCGCTGATATGAAAGTTTCAGAGCAGTGTGGAATTGCAGCTTCAAAGGGTAATCAAATTATTGGATTGATTAGAAGAAACATAACATACAAGGGAAAAAAGTTAATTATACCTCTTTATAAAGCAATAGTTAGACCTCATTTAGAATACTGTATACAAGCATGGAGACCATATCGTAAGAAGGATATAGATACGCTTGAACGCATACAAAGGAGAGCAACTAAAATGATTCCAGAACTGAGAGACCTTAGTTATGAAGAACGCTTGAAAGAATGTGGTTTAACAACTCTAGAGACAAGGAGGTTAAGAGGAGATCAGATTGAAGTTTTTAAGATATTGAATGGGTATGAAAATATTGATAGAAATATGGACATGAGGTAAAATTAGTAAAGGATCAATGTAGATTGGACATCAGGAAGCACTCGTTCTCACAGAGGACAATAAATGAATGGAACAAATTGTCTACAGATTGTGTAACTGCTAGCAGCGTGAATATGTTTAAAAACAAGGTTGACACATATCTCAGGAGGGCAGGCTATAAGTAGATGAACATTGTTGGACTCTCGATAAGCCAATGGCTTCCTTGTCCACTTGCCACCTGGGCCTTTGGCTTGGATGGCAAATCTTGTTAAATCTTGTTAAATAATGAATCTACTTTTTCGTGCATTCAGATGAAACGATTACAGTTCAATTTAAATCAGCAATTGCGGAACATCTAGCATAGGAGTCATATATTCTATATAACAATCATACTTGTTGGCAAGTCACAAGTTGGCAAGTCGAGTCTCAAGTCATTGACCTGCTAGTCAAGTCTCAAGTCAATGACCTCCATTTCCAAGTCAAGCCTGGAGTAATTTCTCTTAATGTCAAGTCAACATGAGCGACTTGAGTCCGACTCGAGTCAAGCCCAAGTCACCAAGGTATACCAGTCCCCATGCTAGTTGTGTTTCTGCTGTAATTTTAGCTGAAAATCTTAGGCGGACGTTGCCCGCCAAACCATTAGCCAATCATAGCAATTAAGTCCTTAATCATTATTGTATTAGATGCGGTCCGTCATAACAACAGGGTCTTACTTTGCGCACGTTTCCAGCTACCAGAATTGTTGGCAAGTCACAAACTGGCAAGTCAAGTCAATTCTCAAATCAATGACTTCCAAGTCAAGTATCGAGTCATTTCTCTGAATTCCAAGTCGAGTTAACAAGTCTGATAATAGACATGTTCAGCTATAAGTGTTCTGCACTACGTATCGCTAGTTCCGTAACTTAGGCACTGACGTCAGCTGAATTTGCCGGTTACGCGTTCTCCATAAGTTTCGCATCGATATCCTTTACGACTTCAGCTCTACCTATAGTGCCTCTGCATTGGTTGCACAGCGCCAACTTGAGAACCTGCAGTCCAGGAGAACATCAGACAGAATCAACTTGATGTACAAAATCATAAACGGACTTGTTGATGTGAACCCTGCTGCACTTCTTGAACCCAGCAACCACAGCTCTAGTGGACATGAAGCGAAGCTCCAAATCCGCCACTCTCGAACTGACACATACCTACACTCATTCTTCCCATCATCAATCCGACTCTGGAACAGTGTACCTGTAAATGCATCATCAGCTACATCCCTACCTTCATTCAGGTCTTCACTGAAGGGATGGATGGGGCACCACATATAATCATCCAATATCAACGAAGGAGTGAATTCACAAAATGATGACGACAGTATCGTTTATCATGAAATTCAAACCTCGGCTGGTCACTTGAATCTGACTTGTACAAACTCCACCACTGGGCAAGTACGTGGTAGATGGATTTTAATGTGTCCAAGTGCGCTGTCATGTCAGTTATGACCAAGAGGAAGCCATCAACATATGACTACTATAAGGATGACCCACAGATCCCACGGACTGACAACCAGGACTACCTGGGAATTATCAGCAACACAAAGTTATCGTGGCAGCCATCAACAAGGTTCAAAACAAAGCCAGAAAGATGCGCGGCCTAATCAAGAGAACAGTGCATGAGACATCACGCCAAGTGAGGAAAACCGCATACAAGGTATTCGTCGGACCGATGCTTGAGTATGCTACTTACGCCTGGTCACCCCACACGAAGATATACATTCAGAAAGTTTAAAAAGTGCAACGTTCCGCAGCTCGTCTTGTCGCTGGTGACTATCGGAGAATTTCAACTGATACAGCCATGTGTGCCAATCTCGTGTGTGCTAACCTCACGTGTGCTAACCTCATGTGGTATTCAATACACACCAGACATTGCATCAGAGATGCCACAGTGTTTTTTTTTAATTCACCATGGACCATCAGTTTGCCTACCATCATTGTCACAGCAGATGCTCGCACTAGACACCACCGCGAGTATAAACTCATAACACTACCGGAGTCAGACCACAGTAGAGAATTGCATTGGTGGCCATGTTAACGTTTTGTCTGATTATAAGAAAACCTGACTATAAAAAAATTATGAAATAAATGTGCAGCAACTACCATCATCTCATTGACATGCTCACCAACTTTTATCAAAATCACGTACCTCCAGCTCTTTTAAAATGCCCCCACGTGCGATGCCCGTCAATATTTACAAAAATAGCCGTGGCACATAGCAGAAAAACTCCCATAAATCCCTCCGCCAGTTAAACTCTAAAAAATGCACTATTTCACAGCCAATAGCGTCTATAAACAAACCTGTGAATATTCCTGCTCAAAGGCACTCATGTCACATAATATGAATTTATTAAGTTCACATTTCACAAGTTCACGTGCCCTACATTTATGTGAAACAGTAAACAGGAAGGTCAACTGTGGTCTTACCCCTACCAGCCTCCTGCATCATCTACCAGCAAACGTTCTGTGTTCGCTCTATCCCAGTGTGGAATTCCTTCACACAGGAAGTAGTCACAGCACCAACGGCAGAAGCATTTCAGAAATTTCTCAAAGTTGTCATGTCATCGCAGACGTCATGAACTCCACAATTTTATTGTACATATAAATGTTTTAACTCACCCCACCCTGGGATATGACGTTACAAACTGCAGGATAGTAAACTGTTACTTTTTAGCAGTATAGACTTGAAGACACAGGAAAGGCTGACACCACCCGGCAGCGGTTTGAACAGCAGTTCAAAGACCCCACCGAAGGCCCACTAGAGCCCTTCATTGGGCCCGACGGATCATCAACGATCTGGAGGACGCTGGAGATGCCATATCGAATGCCATCTCACACTCCAAACACGGTGTTTGAAACCCATTCCCCACTTGATGCAGTGGGCAGATTCTCGATTCATGACTAGAGTTGTCCTTCGGATCCAAAAAGATCTATACCAACTTGATGAAAATGTTCAGGAACCTTACACTAGATGCGTTAATTGCTCGAGTAACGTCTTACTGGCTATGGCGATATCATTGCTCGTCCCAATTTCGAAGCAATGATTTAGGCCATAGGCTTATAGAAAATGCACAGCAATAAATGTTAGTATATTCTTTTTTTACACTGTATCCTTTATGTGATGTGGCGACATATTGGACTGTCGAGCGCTTCGATCGCTATAGCTTCATTAGAAAAATAGGCCCCATGCAAAGTATGCGGACATTGCAAATACGTCATGAGCAGTTTGATAGCGAAATACTGCCATTGTCATGACGAGGTTGGAAAATGTGGGTGTAATTCAGACAACACCCCTCCCACCCCCACCCCCGAGACACAATCCCCCGTGACAAAATTAAGCGCCTCCATGACACAATTAATTAATCTCCTTCCTCGAGCTGTTTCCCTGTAAATAGGTTGAGCTGTGGTGGTACAGGGCGTACACTAACACCAAAAACAAGCTCGATCAGGATGAGAAACGTGTGTGACTTCATGCCGATCCATTATCAGATACAATCTGGCATGCAGACAACGACCCCGCTATATAGATCCGTGCTGATGCCTATAGGGCTTATTAATAATTCAGACCCCACTGTTTGCCCGACAAAACTCCCACGACAAAACTATACGCATTCAAGTGTGAAGACATTGCCCCACATTCCTAAAGATGTAGACAGATTTTGACACGTGCAAATAAAACGCATTTCTACTTTTAGTTATAATGTGAGGAGGTATTTTGTTCAAGTTGCCAATTATAGCTAGGGCAGGCCCCCGGGCATTTGTCCAGGGGTGGGGGGGGGAGGGCGGTGTGGTCGAGAGAGATTTTCTGCGGGCGTTGGTCCGGTAGTTTAAATATGTACACCAGAAATTGTACATCGAACAAAGCACACGCCATCGCCGTTATGGAGACTAACATAACCGAAGATCGCTTGCATCTACGCATTGTTTCCGCTGTGAGTGAGTCATACCCGCAGGTGGCAGCGGAACTACACCTGTCGGCAGTCGCAGAACTAGGCCTACGTACCTAGGTAGACATTCGCCCACTCAAGTCTTGCAATCAAATTAATCGCACAGGGCTGATGAGCAATTCATTCGCACGGCTGTCGTTGTGAAAAGGGCTAATAATGGCCCGTACTACCAACTAGTGACCGCATTCTTGTGACCAATACGCGTGGTCACGTGACGCTGTTTGAAAGCCCCCCAAGTCTGTCAATGGTTGAAGCTTGGAACGTTTACACAGTCTTCGAGTTGTTGAGTTGTTGATCACTGTGGATTGTTTAGCGATGCGCGCGTCCGGTCGTTAGCTGGATGGGAGTAGCGATCAGATCCGGAGCAAGCATGGACGCCGGTTGCCGGCTGACGATGCTGTGGGTGATAGGTAAGTGCGTTTGGCTTTGGCTAAATTTGCGACGCACCTTCCGAGTTTGATTCGTACCGCGAAAACATGGCGGCCGCGGCGATTACTGCTTCGGTCTGCTAGCGATTGGTGGTCCTACGTCGCACCATTTTGTTTAGGAATACACAATGTCGACTTTTGGATAACAGTATGAAAACGGATTCGGTAGAAACTACTCGGTCACCGAACTTGGAGCACTGATTGATTGTAAAATGACATTGTAATCGTCCCGTGTAGATTGTTAATTTCAAGGTGTTGTGTTGCCCCCTGAAAAAGGGTGATTATCATTATGTCTGACGAAGCCACTGATAGGGTGGGTGGTATTACAATTGGTTTATGTACTTTACTTGACAAACAGTTTTTATTTGTATCATAAACCCGATATTGAAGATCGAACAACAGATACCAGTTTGGAGTGCCATTGAATCGACACTGAAGTCTGCACGGGTTTCCGGTGTCCGTGATCCTGATGTGATGATAAGACCACATCAGTGGCACATGGCCACTATTAGTGATAATCTTGCACATCATCGCCAGGTTTACATCCGATACAGTTAGCCAAAAAACAGTATTTGTACTTTTCTTTTGACGGGACTCCACTGACTTTAGAGTATTAGTGCTGAATGGAACTTCCCATGACATGGTTATGTTTATGTAATTATGGGTGTGTCACAGACTATGACTGAGTATTGTTCGGAGCAGAAGATGATAAGCGAATAGTCTTACTACTGTATATTGGAAGTTGATTGAAATTTGCACAATATTTAGCTGTTACTTGTATACTTATACTTGTCGTTGTTTGGGTTACACTTAGGCGTTTTGTTCCAACAGCTTGTCAAGCAGCATCTTGAATTCTAACACACTTTCTGTTTTGGGAAATAATTATCTAAATACTTCTCACTACTTTATTAAGGCTTCTAAGCTTAGCAAATTGTATTTATGTCATCTGTCATACCAGAATTTACTGAGGCTAAACTTTTAAATGTGAAGTTCAGGACAACTTTGGGTCAGGACAACTTTGAACTTAAATTAATTAAATTTGAAGTGGAATGCCAAGCATCTTTCAGCATGCATTTTTAGTATTCCAAATTCATGAAGTATAGAGGGATTATTCAGCGGGCCAACTGGGTATAAGATCATTTAACAACACTGTGTGTGTAATACAAGATACAAAAGCGACCAGGCATGACCAAGTAAATCATCCTGTCCATTGCCAATGTCCAGCCATCCACTCAACAAGCCTGTGGGAATTCATGGAATGTGCCCAGAGGCCTGCATTGCTCCTTGTTCCTCCAACTGCCCTACATGTTTAGGGAGAGTGTCAAAACAGGTTTTTGGGAATGACTCCAAAACAATTAAATGTTTGTTATGTGTCACACCATGTAACATTAATAATTTGTTTGTATTATTTAGTTGATCCAATATATATATATATATATATATATATATATATATATATATATATATATATATATATATATATATATATATATATATATATATATGTGTGGGTTTGGATTGTTTCATTATTAATCAGAGTGTAGTCAGTCCAGTTCATATTTACAAAGGTGGCTTCAACTTGATGTGGTTCTATGCAAGTGCCTGTGTACTTACTTACTTTACTTACTGGGAGTTGATTATATTTATATGTACCAATGGATGAATCGTACTGCCCAACTCATCAAGGTTGAGAAAATAATAACCGTTCGGTCATAGCAAAGTTATTATTTTCAAATCACATTGGTCTGGACGTCATTGTAACTAGGGGTCTAATAATTGTAGATTCTTTTAAAATGCAGATTTATTAATTGGTGCTGATGCAAGTGTTTATGTAAAGGTAATTGGATACCATCACTCCCAGCATTCGCACAGATCCCCAAATGTTCTTGAATGTTTTTGAATTTGACTTTGTGACTCAAGTACCCTTAAATGTTCTTGAAGTTATAGCAGTGTTCTTGAATGTTCTTGAAAACATATTTTATGTGTTGCTACGTGAATGCACCAACTATAAATGATTGCATGTTTTGTACTTGTGGTAAATTGCTTCAATTATGTTAATAAGTTTTTAATTTGCCGTCGAGAATTTCCGGAGAAGACCACTGCAAAGCTATGAGTTCGACCGTAATCACCAGATGTCCATGAACCAATCAAATGAGTTGTTTCTCCCAATGAACTGATTGCGGCAAAATCTGATGTCTTTAATACTGTTTTGCAATTTCACAAAAATCTGAAGAAACTTGCACAGCGGATCGGTATGCTAAATAACTAACTCATTATTTCATCGATTGAGTGCAAACAAATTGTTAGAGTAGTTTTTAGAGAAATATTTATGAAATGGAAGCAGATGCAACCACGTTTTGCGGCAATACTCCAGTGCACAAAAAATTAATGAATTTATGGCGTTCACCGCTTTGGCCTTTGTGTTTCGAAAAGCCTGTGGATAAAGTTATGATATTTGTGACAGATTTAACGTGTAGGCTAAGTTAAGGTACCCTAATCCTAATTCATTGCCAGGCGTTGCTTATTAATAAAACTGTAAACATGCTGTAACTTCAGCCACTCCGACTCCAGATGTTGTGTGCACACACCTACTTGAGTAGATAATTTTTGAGTAATGCTCTAGTTTCTACAATATTTAGAATAAATTAATAATAGAATAAACTATTCAGAATAAAACAAAAAGGGGTCGTTGACTCCTATTAAGACAAATTTGTCGCTGTCGCTTTTTTCCGTATGCAACTGCATGTGCTGATAGATGTGTAACTACGAGTGGCACAAACAGTCTATTGGAAATAAACATTTGATTTGACTTCAAATATTTTAAAAACTATAAAGTTGTATAACTATAACAGTCATATGCTTCGGTAAATGTTCTTGAAAAACTGCTGTTTTTTTTCCAGTGTTCTTGATTTTTACTTTAAGCTCTCTGTATGAACCCTGACCACTCCTGAAAAATCTTATTTTTGTCATGCATGGTTTCACTTCTGAAAAGGGGGTGGGCTTCTAAGTTCTATTAGGCAGAGTGCTTCTATTACAATATGGTAGATTAACAAGTACTGCAGTATACATCACTAATACAGTCTAATCCAGCCATGGCTTCCGGGATGAATTGGCGGGGTGCGGCCAATAACTGAATCTGAATCAGCCCAAAGCATTTTGAATTGGTGTCCGCTGATAAAAAGGCCTTAATTTCGAACACTGCCTGACACTGAGAAACTGTATGTCTAGACAATATATCTACCCACTGATTTAGCACAGCATCACATTCATTGCATCCATTCTGTCAGAAACAGTAAAAAATTATGAATGGCCAAAATAAACTCACTGCTGGAAACCTGTTTAGTTAGGTGAAATGAGATGACATCTAGTGTTGTACTAGTTTCAGCTTTAACATAAACACTTCTGCTTGTGTAAAGGTGAAGCTATGGACAAAAAACTTAACATACTTCTTTGTATGCCTTGAAAAGTGATATATATATATATATAAGTATTAACAAATAATATAGCATTGCTCGCCAGTTCCCTAGATCAGTAGATGTTTCTGTAACAATGATACCCTTGATAGGTTGTGTAAAACTGGTTTAAAATGTTTGATATTTTATTGCAGCAATGTCACACAACAGGGTATCATACAGGTAATGCCTGTATGAAATACCTTTAAAATACTGTCGTTGAGTAAGGTATTTATCTGCATCATGTCATGGGACACTACGTGGTGTGACTTTGTAGAGCGTGCTATGTTGAATATATTTTGCAAACATTTTTATTATGTCACTTTAATTGTAGATCTGACTGCGACACAAATTGTGAAGCGACTAACTTATAGAATTTATGCTACATATATTTTTTATTTCCACTTTCACACAGAGAACAATGTACAGCCAGCATACACTAGGATGGGGTTAAAAATGTGGGTTTTCCGTTCTGGTAACTGGTAGGGTGGCTTTGTTGTATAGATAACCAGCTGGCCTGTACTTCTGGAGTCTTTGGCTTGTGGGTGGGGAAGTTTGCTGTCTGGTCTTGATTTATGTAAATAAGACACAAGTGCACCTGTTCCTTCCTCCCTGTTCCTTGCTCCCAGACGGAGACCTCCAGGCAGCAGCCCTAGGGCTGCACCAGATGTCTTGTCTCAGCCGTGGGTTTACTCTGGCTTTGATTTGCAAAGTCAAACAGAGCAACTGAGGCATTTCCTTAACATACCACCCAAAACCTTGTCATTATGACAGGTACATTTTCAGGATGACATCATCATATGTTATGTAGGTTACTGTAAATCTATTATTATTATTAAATCTACTATTTTAACCCCATCCTAGTGTAAATTATTATACTACAATATAAATGTTCAGTTCATTGCATGGAATAGTTTGCTTTGATATTTTAAAGTAAATAGCAGTTCTGTTGTTTACGTGAATCAACTACTAAATACTTCTGTTATGAAAGTTAATGATGTTATAATGATTACTGTGGATCATTACAGATATGTCATTATCGTTAGTAGGGAATACTAATGTGGCGATTATGAATTGAATTATTTATTTATTTTTACCTTTGTCATTATATATAGTGAATGTCATTGCTATTGTTGATACATCAACTCTGGGCACACCTCACACTCTCCGATTACAGTAAACTACAAAATTATGGATTAATTTTTTCACATGTAGACAAACAAAATGAACTTCTTTGACAGATTGTACCTTTTAACATTGGTCAAATTCCTTTCTAGTAAAATAAACTTTCATTCAGTACCATTATGTGAAATGATCTTGTTTAGTCAGATATGTTCTGATAGCTTGCTTCAAATGATCAACATTATATTTAAAAAATGGAATCTGTTTCTCCAGGTTTCTCAATGCTGTTTGTTCCATTTCTGAGTATTTTTTGGGGAGAAACCTGTAATTCAGGATATATGCTATTATTCTAAGTTTCACCCCTTTTATTTTGATATGGGTGACCCATTGTGCCCTTTCTCTCTACATATCCTCATCAATGACACAGCTGTACTTTATTGTTATTTGTCCAATAGTAAACTGAGATTTGTGTTTTGTGGTCAGTGTCTATGGTGTGGTGAGATGTCTCGCGTCATCCATTCCTCCTGAACACATACCCTGCCACCAAACATGCGTCACCAACATGCATCTCTACACTGTCAGCTATCTGCCTGGTTGTTTTATCATTTGTCGTTATGAACAAGATGTTTTGAGTACATAGTTGTGTTCTGGCAAAGACACAAATAGCACCACTGTTTAGACGTCACCCAGTGAAATAGCACAGAGACAGTTGACGTCAAACTGTGTCTGTTGTGTGTGGTTAACCGCCTACAACCTGACATCATTAAATTTTATAACTCCACATAATCTCGTATATCAAATTGTATTGCACTTTTTACCCGTCTCTAAATAGTTGGAGTCATCGATTCATTCCAAGTCAAGTGTATAGTATGGTACAGGTGCCACAGTTTTTTGTTGTCATTTTGAGCAACTCACTTGAAAGACAGTGTTGATGTATGTGTGCATTACGTGTGTGCCTGTGTTTTTGCATGTAATTGTGTGTGAATGCATGCATTATTAAAACTCCTGAAGTTGATTTAGCCTATCGTGAATCAGGTTAATTTATGTTCAACTTTATGAATAGCTTAAATAATATGCGCAGTCGATTTAATAAAAAAAGTGTTTTGTATGTACGTATACACTATGTGTACTTTTGTTAAGATTAAGTAATTGACTTGCAAAAGTGTTATAATATATATAGAGAGCTGGACCACTTTCCCTTTTTTTTTTTTTGACTAGGAATCAAGGATAAGTTACTAGTTTATTTGATCTCACCAAATCTAAATTTATTAAGCATTTGTACAAACGAACTATCATGTTGTAGTGGATACTAGATAGGTTAATTTTTTTTTTAAATGAGTGAAATAAGATGAGGAAAAAATTCAATTGAGGAGGCAACTTTAAGTGACAGTTTTTTCAATTTATGTTGCAAGCCCCTGGACTGCCTTGGCACTACATCGTCACTTGCCTTCTTGACTCCACTATGACCTTCTGTCTGTCACTGTATTGTCAGGCGTCGCAAGACCCAGTCCTGAGCATGTAAATCTTGAAGTCTTATAGAGCCAACCAGAACATGTTACGACTGCATCTTGTAGTTTATTTCTTACCATTCACTGCCAGCTGTGACAACAGGATTGCCCTGGCATCGCACTTACTGGCCCGTTTACATTAGGAACAGCACTTGAGATTACCATGTACACTTACACACATGCATGCATACACATGAAGACTTGCATCATGGCACGAGTAATCCTGATAAGATTGGGGAACCAACTACTGTTTGGGAGATGCATGCTTTTCTTGGTAAATTGCAGATATCTTGGATAAGACTACATTATGTAACTGGTAAACTTGTAACCCAGCGGATGATGTGATTCAGCAGTCTAGACTCTATCCACATGGTATCACCTCAACTGTAACCCAGCGGATTATGTGATTCAGCAGTCTAGACTCTATCCACATGGTATCTCCTCAACGTTTTTGGAGGCTAAGTCATGACCTCGACTTCTACTTTTGCTTTTATAATTGGCATTGGCAGAGTCAAGATATAATGCCAATGAATATCAAATTAGTCAGTCTGTGAGTCTTGACTTAAGCATTGAATGGATAATTTTAACATATGAAAAATGTTTAAGTATTGTAGCATAAATGTATTGCCTCCTTTGCATCTCTTGGCATGAAAACATGTATTTCTTACTGAGAACTTAAAGAAGGTACCTGATAGAACTAGTAGCATTTAGTAAAACACAGCATAGTTTGGATATGAGAAGGTACTTGTTCCCACAGCTCTTGGCGATAAATGAAAGGAACAAAATTATCTACTGATTCCATTAATGCTAGCAATGTGAATATGTTTACAAATGAATGACAGATATCTGATAAGAGTGGGTTACACAGAGAAAAAATGTTGGGGCTCTCGATAAGTCAATGGCTTCCTTTCTTTGTCTAGTAGCCATGTGGAGTTGTTGATTTGAATAGCAAGCTTGTTAATTCTTGTTATTAATTTTTTTTTTAATGAAAATGTGTAGGATTTAATACACCAGTGATAATGGCTTTCTTGTTCACTTGCCATCTGAAGGCTGTTGCTTTGGGTTGCTGTTAAATCTACTTCTTTCTCATACTTGTAACCAAGTCAGCAAATTGGACCAACATTTTATGAAACAACTAGGCCTGTCTTCACCAGACGCAGTCATTGGCCAAGGCACATTTAGAGGAATGTTTAATATTAATAACCTTTTGTTCGTCTTGTTTTAGATTAATTTTGCGACAAATCGAACCTATCTGGTATTGACTGTTGCATGTCCGTCTATAAAATTTTTTTTTCGGTGAAATCATTTATCATTGGACAAACTGTTAAATTATTTTTTACTGTATCCTGCCAAACTTCAACGATAAAAGGGCAAAGTGGTCTGGCTCTAAGACAAAAGTGGTCTGGCTCTGTATACTAAGACAAAAGTGGTCTGGCTCTGTACGCTAGGACAAAAGTGGTCTGGCTCTGTATGCAAGGACAAAAGTGATCTGGCTCTGTACGCTAGGACAAAAGTGGTCTGGCTCTGTATGCTAGGACAAAAGTGGTCTGGCTCTGTATGCAAGGACAAAAGTGGTCTGGCTCTGTACGCTAGGACAAAAGTAGTCTGGCTCTGTACGCTAGGACAAAAGTGGTCTGGCTCTGTACGCTAGGACAAAAGTGATCTGGCTCTGTACGCTAGGACAAAAGTGGTCTGGCTCTGTACGCTAGGACAAAAGTGGTCTGGCTCTGTACGCTAGGACAAAAGTGGTCTGGCTCTGTACGCTAGGACAAAAGTGGTCTGGCTCTGTATGCTAGGACAAAAGTGGTCTGGCTCTGTATGCTAGGACAAAAGTTGTCTGGCTCTGTATGCTAGGACAAAAGTGGTCTGGCTCTGTATGCTAGGACAAAAGGCTATTCACATTTGCGTAAGTTACCCAGTCTTACTTTTATTATTATTATTCACACACTACAGATTTGAAGATAAACGGACCTGATTCACGATCAGTTAAATCAGTTGAGGAAGGAGTTTTAACTGTACTGCAGAACTGTAGAAACTTGTTAAAGAAAATGGGTTTGAGAGCCAGCACTGTAGTCAGTTCCAGACATGGTACTTGTGTTCACATAGAGGGTTAACTGTTTACAGCTTGAGCAAGTTGCCCCTTCATTCATTGACTGTAGTCTTCTAATCATTGGCCACAACATCAACTTCAGAGGTTGACTCACAACCGCAGACACTAAAGACTCAAATACTTAAATTGTCAATGTAAGCAAAACATGTTTTTCAGTTGAACGCCATTGAAAGGAACTGGTTTGACAGGCAGTGAGTCTTTGTGCTTATCTTGTGTTTGCTGGTCTGCGACACCTCATTTGATGCCTGATTAGCCGGGATATACTTATGTTAGTAACAAAGGGGGTGCTCAGTTCACTAAGATAAGGAAAATCCATGATAAAACAAAATCCTTCATTGAATTTTATTAGCGTTTTCTAAATTGGTTTCACCAGTAAGATGTTCATAAAATCTGTCCTAAGGTTAGGAATGAAATGTCCAGCATGGGTTACACAGTGGACACAATTGGGCATTTATAAACCAGTTGAATTTTTTTAGTACGTCCTTATTTACTACTTTTCAGTGACATTTGATTTTTCTGCTCACTGGATGATGATAGAAAAAAGAGTGCTAACAACCTTAACAGAGATTATTTGGATGAGGAGATCAGTAGGAATGTTAAATGTGTGAATTATTTTGTCTTCAAAAGCAAATGTTTTTGCATAAAACTGGAATCCAGATTATATGCATTATGGCCAATTTGACTGTTTATGAAGGGTATATATATGACATATGTTCGGAACGATGACAGCGGCTGGTAGATAACCTGGGGAGAAACATCAGTTTCACTAAAAAGATTTGAAGATTTTGTCAGTGACGTCTTGAACAGGATATTCGAATTGAAGAAGAATGATGGGTATTCTGTGCCTGTAGAGTGGTTTAACGTTATCATCCTGTAGTTTCTTAATGTGACAGGCAAACTGTCAGGAAACATTCTGTGTCTATTTTTTCTGAGCTCTGTCCTTGAATATAGATGCCCTCGCTGTCCTGTGTGGCACACCTGTTTGACCGCATGATAATAATACCTGACCTGTCATACATCCATGCTTGTGGGAGAGTTACAGGGCTGTCTTGAAAGAGAGACAAGTGCGGCGGTTGGGGAACTTCTTCCGTTACACTATACAGCGTAACAAAGAAAGAACGGTTGTGCATTTGGAAACCACCATAGAAGAAATAGGTGAAACAAAGCATCCTTACTTACACCCAGTCAAGTACTTATTCTTAACTAGAAATCTACACAACCTAGGCAGCATATCAACCATCTCCATTCAACAAAGACTCATTTACTCAAACCATAGGTGATTGAAATAAACTACCACCAATCACCGTCGTCATACTCGATCTCAATAACTTAAAACAAGAGATGATTAAACATATCCCTACAACCACGAAGGCAAACTTTCAAGCTACTAACTGCTACCTATGCGGACACTTAATTTCTTTCGTTTCACTCTGAATGAGAATATTGAAACAGAAATGTGCTATCATGTGATCAGCCAGTGTTATAGGAGAGCATGGAGCATTAATTGTGCACTGTTTCTCCCGCCGCAGGGGCTAAGGGTGTATCAAGTTCACCCAGCTGCCAACAGTTTCCACATTAACTAATTGATTTCAGTTTAATTATTCATCTTAAATGACACAACTGAAGCCAAGAAGTTGCTTGTGTGAAAATGTAAAGAGTTCTGTGATACAACGTCTTGTTTAATGAAACAGAGAGGCTTGAAGTGAACAGACATTTTGAGTTTGAGAGAAAGACATTTCTCATTATACATTAACCATAACTGATAATCATGAATTAATAAGTGCTAGTCAGTAGTCACAATGTTAGTGCTATGTGTACGCCCACTAATGTCACTTAGTCACACTGTTCGGTTTTTCTTGCATTTACTGACTTATCTACTACTAGAGTGGAATTTCGACATCATACAATATCTAACAAAAGCAACAGTATTAACTGCAGAACATGCTGTCAATGAATGGAAGTTAGAACCGTACAGTTGGCTTATTATAAGTGCACATTTGATCTTCGCCATTATCAGCTGCATGCATTTAAATGAATATGGAATGTTCCCTGGTGTCAAAGAGCTCTGTGGTCGTCATTTGAGATGACCACTGAAGATTAGGGAGGTAAATCAGTGTAACAGCTTCCTGAATTCTGTATGCTCAGTATCACTTCCTAAATCTCCAACTAGTGTAGTATGTAGTATGAAACCACAGCTGAGAATGCCTAGATCAGATTATCACTGGGTATAATGTGGCATCCTTTGTTACTGACATTCCATATGCACTGTCATCTTTATTGCATTGCTGGCAAAATTCCTGTGTAATAATTATTGTATAGCTGCCTTAGCTGGGCTGGTGCCTAAGGCCCATCTGTACATGTATTTTAAACATTGAATATATTCTTAATACAAAATGCAGTTATGATTGCTGACTAAAATGTAAGTAATTGACACATTTCAGCTATGTTTACAAATATCTGGTGCAACTTGATATATATATATATATGGTGTACAAACCTTTTGAGAGATTGTTGATGTAATGTCAACAAACAAAACCACAGGATGTAATATATCAATCCCCCCCCGTGGGCATTATTAGTTCACTGATCAAAATTAGCAAATTATGGTTAAATTGTTAATGACAGCAGTAAATTATTTTAAAGATCAGACAAGTACCAGGTAGTGTATGTTCAAGTTATATTTTTGAGTACTTTATTGTGTCTCAGGACATTTTTTATGCACATATTTTGTCTCTGACATTTGAAACCAGTCAGTATAAAGTGTAGAGACAGACAAGGATACTGTGGTTATTCTAAGGTGCCACTCCCTTCTGCTGGGTTGTGAAAAAAAAAAAAAAATTATACACATAGTGCGTCATCCTGGAATTCCTGTCATACTTCTGTAACTGCTAGAATCTTTGGGATGCAGATAGCGATGGTCTGTGCACAATGATCTGTGCACGACATTATTCATTATTCATTACGCAGGAGTAGCATGTCAAATACATGTAGATGAATGTGTTTGTTTCTATAAAAAAGTGCTGAAAAAACTGTCGGTCACTGGAAAGTCATACTAGTAAAATAAATGCATGGGTAATGCACTGCTGTTTAGAAAAAGTTGATCAACTATGACAAGACAAAGGTTATTTGTGACTAAAGGAAATAACCCTGTCGGTGTGTACTGTGTACACATGTTTGTTCACTGTTGTAGACAGACATGGTGGTGTGTATGTAGGGCAGGTCCTGTCTCCTTGATTGGTGGTCTGTGGTCCTGGCTATTTTCATTTGCCCACATACAATGCCACTCAGACAGAGACTATGCTAGTGTAGGCCACATGCATTTACATCAGATTGTCATATTGGATGAAGAGGTTATGCAACTCCCATGCTAGTGAGGCCTGAAGGGATTTGAACCATAGAGCTGATTAACAAGATTCAATAGAACAGATATAGTGTGCAATTAAGTAAATTATTGATGTATAAATTGCAGAAATCTATATGTTCTTCATTGAACACAACTTTATTAATCTGCCTTTTATATATTAAAAGGGTAGGTTGGTTGAGCATTATTTTACCATGAATTTACGGTTTCCCTTTATGTAAGTGATTTTCTACTGAACTTAAAATGTAATATGTGTGCATTTTTTTTCTGAACAAAAGGATAGTAATAAATTCAAAGTGGATTTTTTTTATCTATCCTTCATTACTGAATTATATTTCTAACCAATGTAATGTCAGATGTATTTAACTCATAATCAGAAACTTCATGGCTGAAGTGAATTATAATAAACTAACAAAAATACCCATCCTCTGGACGGGGTAACTTTGTAGGTCATAAGTGACTGTCACGATAACAATATTAAAAAACTTTATCGCAGAAATATCCATCTAAGCCTTCGTGCTACCAGTCAATCTCTCAAAATTGCGACGTAATACTGGAAATTATGGTCATGTTTAGCAACGCCTTGCCGTTCTGTTACATAACTTGGGACAATCAAAGAAAAGACGCATGACGTTGTCAACAATTATACGCAATTGTCGCATAGTGTTGCGGACAATTGTACTTAATGACTACTAAGGGTAATACAATTGTTCATAGAAAGGGTAGATGGGATAAATTAATGAATCGTCTGTGTGGTCGTAGATTAAACCCTGAAAGTTTGGTGCCTGAAATGCAAAGCATCTAGGAAGAATGGCGTAACATACAAACTTACAATAGTTGGATTATAGTTAGATATCATTTTTGTTTTTCATTGTACTTATAATACATACATGTCCATGTTGTGTTTTTCAGTTGGATACTTATCAATACACTTGATAGATGGCAGCACACACAATGGCGAAGGCGCGACCACTAACGCCCCCAGCCACCAGAATCGTGCATATTTCAACGAGACTCTCGGCTCGAGCGTGACACTATCAAACACGCTAAGCATGGTCAGCCACATTGCATTTAGCTTCCGGACGTGTTCTTATGGCCAGCTGATATACCAGCAAGGTTCTACGGGCGACTTCCTACGCATGGCACTCACGAAGAACGGCTCCTTTGAGATGAGCTGGCGTGCGGGCAGTGTTATGGATAACGTGACGATCGGCGCAGACACTCTGCGAAACAACAAGTGGTACACCATCGACAGTTTATTTATTCAAGGAGAGATTTACCTCAGTATTGAACAGGGATCTGTCGTCAAATATCGGACGTTGATCTCCAACAGTACCTACAGGAAATACTTGTGGGCTCTGGATCTGAAAGGGGATCGACGGATCCAGGTCGGAGCTGGATTCAGTGGGTGTATACAGGAGGGACCAAATCTGATGTTGAGTGCGTCTGATACGAACGCCGAGAACGTGCTCTGGGGGCAGTGTCCGCTGGAACTACGTGTGGTCGAAGGTTGCGGTAAGTTGGTGTCTTATTTTGATGCAAATTCTGCATTGTTTCATACATTACTGGTAATGAGATAATTAAACGTGTAGTTTCCGATGTAAACACAGTTTTGCTTGCAAATACATTATGCATTTTTAGTTTTGTATTGTTTCATGATATATATTTTGTGATATATCATGAAATATTAAGCCACGGAAAACTGTTTTATACCAGAAATTACTGGTAGATGTTTTGCTTTAAATATTAACAATTTAATGCTGTTGATAAAACAGTTGCCTGTATACATGAAATATTTTATTTGAAATCAGCTTATGGGCCCAATAGCTTAGCTGATTGTGTATATTACACTGAGGCCCATAAACTCTGTCAACCTACATTTATCTTTTAAGATAATTATAATACTTTATTATAATACTGTGTTTAAAAATCTGTGGTTTTATTAGTGAAACAATACCAGGGATTTACACAACACATACCACATGACAGGAGTTTGTTTTACTGCTGCAAATTTAGCTAATTCATTATTATATATAACGTGTTCTTGAGCTGTTCTTTAATCCTGCACCCACCCAGATGCACTGACAGTCAAAGAGCTCTTTGAACCAGCTCCTGTTGAAGAAGTAGAGTCACTCTTCCTTGAGAGGAAGTGTTTGTGGACCTCTGGTTGCTTCTTGTAACTAAGCCTCAACAGGGTAAATCTATGTATCCTGAAAGAAAGAGTTACATTTGGGTCAATGTCTGACAAGTGAAACTATGAAATGTTCAAATCAGCAGTGCCATTCAAATCAGCCGTGTCAAAGGTTCAACGTTGCCAATCAGGTGTATCTCGACTTCAGTGTTTAATGGTGTTGATTCCCAGCTATTAAGGAAGGTACTCTGCAAATCAAGGCAATTCTTTTCACTTAGAAATTGTTAATGGCAGGTTCAGTTGCAGTTAGTTAGTAGGCATCTGTATAATGTATGCAGGCAATGAAGGTGTTATTATAAAATTGCTGGGCTGGCAGTGTTGATGTACCTCTGGGAATAATACGGCTTCCTGCGCAAGGGTTAGATAATAATCAGTGTCACAGTGGTTGGGCTTGTTAATAAATGCATGTCAGTGCATTTAAATGCAAATGTTTTAATTTATTCAAACGTAAATGAAAACGCACTAGTTAAACATTTCAGGGCTGCAGTTGAATGCGCATTTCAGTGTTGAGCATTTAAATGTGCATTCAAATGCGTTATTATGCAAATGTGATAGTGGTTGCGAGTAGATCATGTATTATGTTAGTATAGCAATTGTCCATTGTCAGGTGCAGTACAAGCACCAAGGAAATGGGGGGTTTGGGCTAGATGCATCATGTTTTGGTAAAATTAAAATTGCATAATTAGCAGTCATTGTGGCCAAGGTTTGCCTCTAATGAAAATATGTTCCTTGTCCACAGGACCAGCAAGTTCAAAAAGTTGCTGGTCCTGCTGAAAAGTTACTGGTCCTGGGAATGTTGGGTCGAGGGTGATTTTTTTTTTTAGTGTGTAATATTTAATAAAATTATTCATTTTGATTAATTTGTGTTATATTTCATAAAAGTGTACATTTTCAGTAATTTGCACAGAGTCCTCAATTTTACTCAGTGTCATAGATGACAGTTGAAAGATTTAGTCAACATGCAAACTCAGTTTCTTAATATCAGCACAGATAAAAATTTAGTAGGTCCACAATTTTACTCAAGATCAGATACAGGTGAGGGACCAACGATAATTTCGAACCCTGATTGTGGCTATACAATAGGGTGGCATGAGACACTGTTGCAGCAATGAGATGCAGGATTATGTTATTTTCTCTAAACATATTTGGGATTTTGTAATTTTCGTTATCTGCCTTTGCTGGAATAACAGTTAGAATCGAAGCAGGAATCAATGACTTTATATCTTGGAATTAGTAGTATTTAGTAGAGAGAATGTGCGCTGAACAATATGGTTGTGTTGCTGTGTAATTATGAATATATATATATTTAATTTGGATACTATTGGTTACAATAGTTGTGCTTACAAGTTGCATAGTAAATATAATTGAAAAAAATGTATGTATAATGTATAGATTATTTAATAAGTTTATTATATTCATGATTATGATCATAATTTTAACCAGTCCTGAGTACAAGTGAAGAACCAATGATCGGAGTATGTGTTACATTTTCCTGTTTCGTCCCCAGATGCTGCCACTCCGAACCCTTGCTGGACGTACCCCTGTCAGAATGGGGGCTCTTGCGCCAATCTGGGAAACGGGTACCGTTGCAACTGCCCTCTCCCCTACAGCGGAGTGAACTGCGAAAGTGACCTTGGTATATATTCATGTGTAGTAATGTTCAGTAGCTGTGCATTGAATTCGATAAAAGAAAAAAAAATTTATCTTTACTGGGTCATTCCGTATGGAGTCAAAAAGTTGATGTCTCAGAGTTTATTTACATTTTAACCAATGAGTAAGTGGCTACACATCTGCAAAAAACTAAGCATTTACATGCAAATTGTGTGTGAAAATATAATGTGAAAAAAATAGCAATTTTTGTGTGCCCGGTATGCCCATTGTCTTTCTTCATATCATTCTCAAATTTTGCATAAATAATCTGTGCCATTATGTCTACATATTCAACAAATTTCAGAAACGTAGCTTGTAAACTTATCAAGTTAGAGGCACCTGAAAAACGGGTCAAAATAACAGGTGCGATTTTGGGCGCTTACCCCTTGTTAACATCATAGGGCATTATAGGCACAATTTGCATGTAAATGCTTAATTGTTTTGCAGAATGCTCAAGTATAACCACTTATTCATTGGATAAAATTTAAATAAATTCTGTGACATCAACTGATTTCCTGAAGATTGGTTGATTTGACACAGAATGATCCTGCTGTCAATTGTATAACACATTTCCCAGGCACGTCCTCTAATTTTTTACTCATTTATTAAGAATTATGCTGGCCAAAACTCCACATCTGATAACTGTAAATGGTAGTAGCCCAGTCGTAGAGCATGGGTCTCTCAGCCAAGGCGCTCAGAGTCATGTTTGCTGTTCTGGTTAATTTTTGTCTTGTATTCAATGCTGGTGTTCATTGTCTCAATTTACTCTGGTGTTACCAGTACAAATGGAATGATGTGAGCTTTGTAGCTTTTGTACATCGATTGTCATGTGGCTGAATATTCCCCAAATGTTAGAATGAATAGGTCTGCCTGGGAGTGATGGGTAGTGCTTAAATAATTTATTCTGGGTACTGATTTCGCTACACATAAGCAGGGTTGTAACAGTACATTTACTTCTGCACTAACAAACTTTAATTTGGTCATTTTGCTATATGTCCTACACATACTAAACATTTACAAACAGTATAAAGCTACACAAGGTGTATATAGGGTCACACGAGCTACTATATAATGTGCATTAAAATGTGAAGTTTGTAGTTAAAAAACCTGAATGTTTGAACATATAATTGTGTTCTAGTACACCATATAGGACAGCTTAAAGTTATTGTATTTTTATGTAAAATGTGTAAGGCGATAATGGCAATTATGTACCAGGTATAACATATTAATTTCTACCTCGTTATCGGTATCATTATTAAGCAGACATAATTTTCATTGTGGTCTATGAAAAAAACACAAGAAAACCACATGTACATAATTACAGAAATTGTCTCTGTTACACAACAAAGACAGTTTTAGAAATTACTTCCAACAGTAGTAGCATAAAACTGGTTGTACGAATTTAATTCATACATAAATATACAAATAAATACATTGCTGCTGTTCTATTTTCTTCGGACATGTAGCTAAAATGTTTGTGACAGTGCATCTTATCATCATCCAGTTAGATGCTTCAGTTTTTTTAAATATTTGTAAATTAATCGTTTTACATTAAGATTTTACTCCAATAACTGTTACCCAGACGTGTCTTCAGACTGCTGAAACAACATGAAGTATGTAATATGATGACATAATCCACATTCCATTGCTGGAATATAACCATGGCCACCACCCACTTTATGACTAGTCTGGAAGCTTAGTTTATGAGCATAATTGTTTTCCTGCAGGCCCTCTGTTCTTCAGGGAGATATCCCTTCTCTATTTTCTAAACAATTCCCTGAATGGCTAGCTGTGGTCACTGTTCCATGTCGTCAGTCATTGTCCTGTGTTGTCATTCCAGAAGTGAGGAATGTCCTTCAAGGTAGCAGTCATGATAAATGACCTACTTAGGACTCGGGCTCTTTTGGTCATTGCCTAGCCTTCACATTGTTGATGTCCACTACAGGTGTCCAGTCTATTTGTTCCCTGACTGATGTATGTTGATGATGATAGCATGGGTATAGACTACTATTTATAATCCCATTGAAAGGGCACAGACTACTATTTATAATCCCATTCAAAGGGTGCAGACTACTATTTATAATCCCATTCAAAGGGTAGATACTACTATTTATAATCCCATTCAAAGGGTACATACTACTATTTATATTCCCATTGAAAGGGTGCAGACTACTAGTTATATTCCTATTGAAACCAATGCTAAAAGTGAATTGAATTAAATGAAATTCCAGACTGTGTGCAAAATTATGATGTGGTTTTAATAAAAACTGCACAGTTTGATTTTTGTCTAGTCACCGACCTGAAACGTTTTCATCAAATCCTACAATATTTGGTCTCGAGAAAATCAGCCTGGAACATGCAACCTGTCGATTGTTGCCCAAAGTTCTGTGGGGTTCTTCCATCGCTGACTCGTGCATATGACACCACCCAACAACTTGACATTTTAACCTATAGCAGTGCAAATGTCGTAGTCTGCAAATGTGCTCTTTTCCCTATTCACAACTACTTTTTAAGGGTGACAGTATAATTTTCCTGGCCCAGAGATTAGGTAGAAGGGATCTGTAACATTTAGTGTCTCACCCAACAGACAAATACCGTATTTGACATAACAAGGGTACAGTGTGCTTGAAAAAAATTGGGCCATGGATAAATGTCAAGGAATCTGTTCTTATAAGCGTACACCAAAATTGGTTTCTCTAGACAATAAGGTAACTGTTTAACACTAGTGGTGTAATTTGGTGACTAGTGTAGAACAACTGAAAAGTCATGCCAACTGTTAAACACCAGATGGCGACACTTTTCAATTGTTCCACACTAGTCAAATTACAATGATTATGGATCCTGCTGTTTAAAAAGGGGGGCGTACGCTAATTAAGGCATGTACACTTAGTAGCTCGAATATAGTACTTCCAACTTCCTTCCCTTATGCGAGGTGCTAGGCGAGTTGGCAGGTTGTACCCATTTTTACGAAATGGCTATTTGGCTGCTGGCCTCAGTTTGAACCTAGTCTCACCTTGCAACAAGGCAAGCACCAAACAATTAGGCCACCACACGACTGCGTGTATCCTCCAGGCCCTGTTGCCCAATGGCTGGTACCTGTGGTAGTCAGCTGTTGTAAAACGTCAGTGGTCATACCTTTAAATTCCTTTATTTTTGTCATCCCTTTAAATTCTTTTATTTTGTCTCATCCCTTTAAATTCCTTTATTTTCGTTTCATCCCTTTAAATTCCTTTATTTTTGTCTCATCCCTTTAAATTCCATTATTTTTGTCTCATCCCTTTAAATTGCAACGTTTTTGGTAATTTTACCAAGGAAATACTAAATCATGAATCTTGCACATTGTCTTATGGTTGAACGGTCCTCTTACTTCGGAGACAACAAACATATTAGCTGAAGTATCTAAAAAAGGATCTGTGTCTCAGAAATAGAAGTGTAATGCAAACATTAATGCAATGACATGTGCGACAAGGTATATTTACATAAATGATGAATTCAAGACACGTTTGAGAAAGGGTGTCAACTTATATATGTTGTTTTTGGATCCTTTAATATTCCTTTAAAAACCTTTAACATATCATTAAAATTTCTAAAAGTCAAACATTTCCTTTATTTGTTTTGTATCATTGCTTGCAGGTTACCTTGGTTGTAAGTTGACTCCCTGTCAGAACGGAGGAACTTGCCAATCCCATGACGTGGGCACACGCAAGTACAAGTGTGAATGCGTACCAGGTTAGTGCGTGCAATTAAGCTCTTCTCTTGAACACGAATAAGAGGAAAATGCAGAGATGTTTTAGAGAAATACTATTTCCAATAATTTATTGAATCCGACACATCCATGATTGTCACTGAAACGTTAACCCTATTTATGTTTTGTGAGTTGTTTTGTGTATTGGTAAGATTACCTGCATTAGACATGGACAAGCGAGTTAAGCGAACTGTAGGTTTGATATGCAGACTGTTTGTAAACATTGTTGTGCCTGGAATGTTTACCTTAGAGATAAACTATGATTGTTGTGTAAAGGTGGGATAATGGCATCATAATGTGCAGTATTTAATGGTGCCTCTACGTGTGTGTGCGTTGAGTGCGTGCGTGGACTGCATGCATGTGTATGTATAAAAGGGAAACAACTTTTTCCCTGTCTGATGTGTATTTACTATTGGTTTGATGATAACTGTAATAGCTGTATACAGTCGAGCCTCGTTATAACGTGGTGGTCGGGGTCCACGATTTCGGACCGCGCTGTACGCGAGGCGCGTTAGGTGTTCTCATATCTGCCACCAGGGAGCTACTAAACAACAGCGATCACTGCACCAAGCCCAAGAACGCTATCGAAGCCCTGTGTGCTTGCAGCACTGTCTTATACACCAATAGGCAGTTTATGGAACTTATTAAATGAGTATACTTGCATCAACGTGTATTATTTTTAAATGTCACACCCTGTTGATTCTTCAACTAAATAAAACACATGTACGTATACCGTTATGGAATAAATCTACTACGATGATGATGTACTGGACCAATAGGCCTATGAATTAAAAATAATAACCTGGATCTGAGAAGCTGAAAACATATGATTTGACAAACGTAGTATGTAAGCTGATAAAACACAGAAAACGACACTAGGTAGAATTAATAATTGTTTCACTTCGTCTTTCAACCGATCTCGATCGAAGTATAAATTTATTACGCACCACTTAACATCGATTCATCATTTCATGTGCGGATAATAAATTCGTATTTTGGCGCACCGGTAGAGCCTTGGGTTAGGAATTTGGTGTGTTGGTTTCACGTCGCAAAAACAATTAAATTTACAATGTAATGGAAGCATGTAATTTCATCCAAGTTTTATGTTGGTACTGCATACTAAATGCATTTAAAATTGTTTATCTGATTCTTACGCGAGGCCATTTACAAACCGTCGAAGTGAAGCCAGGGACAACTATTGATGTCGGTAGCAGTATAAAACAAACAACACATTGATACTCGTTCATTGACATTGTTTGCCTAATATTTCTTGAGAATTGTCAAAGCATTTCTAAGTAGGTTTAAGCAGGCCCATTTGGCATTTCCCCTGGCGGCAGAAAATCGGCATCCACAACCGACCGAGTTATATCTGAATCCGCGTTATAACGGGGCGCGTAATAATGAGGCACGACTGTAAATGCTAATTTTATATCACCAGGTAACATCGATTTACTTTGTCTTTACGCCATTGTTTAACTATCTCCCCACCAGGGTACACAGGGGTCAACTGTGAGATTGACATCAACGAATGCGCGCCTGGACCCTGTCAGAATGGGGGCGTGTGCGAGAACAAAGTCAACAGCTACAGTTGTAACTGCACTGGCACAGGTACAGGTGTCCAGCAACTTCGCTGTGACCACACTCGTGCAAATACATGTAGCATGTCTGTATGTATACATAGAAGTATTAAGAGCCTACAGAATGACTGCAGTTATCATACCAGCTAGTAACTACTAGTGTTATTACTTCTGTATGGCTACATTAAACTTCTGTATGGCTACATAAAGTCCTCGGGAGACCCAAGCTCGGCAGCGCACCAAAACAAAAGGGGTTAAGCAGTTCCTAATCAATTAGCAGTTCCAGTTGTAAAGAGTTGGATTAGTACGTTGGGGAGCAATGGAGGATAAGCAAGTTTAAACAGGTGGGATTTAAGTTTACGGTGAAATGTTGTTTTATTTCCTACAGACTTAACACTAACAGGGAGTGAGAGTCGGTGCAGCAACTGAGAACGCTATAGTTCCAACATTATCTTAACACTGGGAATGAAAGATAGATTAGAATTATACTGGGTTGTCCTGCAGCAGTGAGCAGTGAATGTAAATATGCTGGTTGCTTTGATAAAAGTGCTTGATAGGTAATTGTGCAGATCTGAAAAATAATGCGATATTGGACAACTTCACGCCCCAAAAATCATGTACAACGGCTGGTTTCACGAAGTATTCGGTGGTCGTTTGACGTAGATCATGAATCAGTGGTTGAAACATGCATAGTGGTGCTAACAGTTGCACGTAACTATTGTTCTGAGTTATGTAGTCTACGTCAAAGATTCCCATAATATGCCCACCCTCGGGGAATTTCAAATATTTTTTATGTATGTACCACCACCATGGGCCCCTGGGTACGCCTATAAAATTTCATGAGAAGCTGACAGAGATATGTAGAAACGTACATACATACAGAGTCACAAACGTCTTTATAGTACAGATAATGACTTTATGATAAAATTACTTTGTCCTTTGACATGGATGTGACCAGTACATGAAGTGCTTTACAACGGTAATTCTTTCAGGTTTCAGTGGCGTTGACTGTAACGAAAACATAAACGAGTGCATGATGAAGTCGCCCTGTCAAAACAATGCCACCTGCACAGATACACCGGGCAGCTACAAGTGTGAATGTCCGCCGGGATTTGCTGGCAAGAACTGCGAAGATGTGCGTGTAATGCTGGGTGCATTGCCAGTTAACATTTAAAGTCGTATAAGCTAGTATCTGACATACATAGTTGAGCATAAGGTTGTAATAATACACTAAGCCATGTTGCGATATTTTTGTCACGATGAGTATCACGATACATGACGTTACACAGTTGTATAGAAACAATTTGTGCCGCATTACACAGCTGTAAATATCTAGTGAAAACACAATGTTCAGGAAAAGTTGTAATGACCAAAATTAGCGATGTCTCTAATGCGAGATTAAACAAGATTTCAACAGGTAGCCAGCAAATTTGACTCCATTAGCATTGATTACATTACAAATGGTAATTTCTGTTTCAGGGTCTGAATGAGTGCAGCTCCAACCCCTGTAAGAACGACGCAACGTGCAGCGACTTTCTCGGGTATTATGCATGTACATGCAAGTCTGGGTTCATCGGGGTCAACTGCGAGGAGGATATAAACGACTGTGTGGAGGTCACATGTCCTCCTATGATGCACTGCATTGATGGACTCAATAGCTTCACCTGCCGATGCAAACCTGGCTACTTTGGTGAGTATCACGGGGCGTTATTTATTTTCGAATGGACCAATAATGTTGTGAGCACACAATGCCACACATACATGGCATGTAACTTTTTACTAACTTAACTGGTTATGCATGTTAGAAAGGATGGATTACTACAATACAGTCTAAAGACTTTTGTTGAGCCCAAACAGATGGACGAATAAGCTAGAGAGTTTAGTAGGGAAACCACTTTTAGAAAGATAGGTCTTCAGGTGATGTTCCTACTGATTTAATGCTAACAGGGAGTGAGTTTCAAAGAGTTGGTGCGACAATCAAACTCCATAAAAAATTAGATGAGAACGACATGATCAGAACTGTCAAGGCTTTCTTACCAGAGTGAGCAGTGAATGTATATATGCTGATTGCTTAGGTGAAAGTGTGATAAGTAATTGTACAGATTTTGAAAATAATATGTCAGACAGGAATAATGCCAACAAAAACCTTGTTCTGGTGTAGATCCTGAGAACGCCAGCGCCAATTCCAGTAAATGTGAGGACACTGACGAATGTGCCAGTATGCCATGCCATGGCAGCGCCACCTGTATCAACGAGGAGAACCGCTATGTGTGCGGCTGTCCGCCTGGCTACACGGGAATCAACTGTGAGACCAACATTGATGAGTGTGCTTCTATGCCTTGCCAGAATGGGGCACGGTATGTTGAGACCAATGTACCAACCTTTTCAGTGAATAAGTTGAGAGCAGACACAGGTGTTCATAAAGTGCCGTCTCAAAGCATCGCAGCACTACACAGAATTGTTTTCACTGCCCCCCAATGAAAACAGTTGTCTGTGTGAGTCTATGGATGTGTATCTCTCTTTTCTGATATAGTAAGTCATGCATCTTTCAGCACTTTTAGAGACTATCAAACATGTTAACAATTGTAGTCTAATTCCCCTAACCTTACGCACGCACGCACGCACGCACGCACGCACGCACGCACGCACGCACGCACACATGTATTGTTAGCTTATGAGATATCGGGACAACCAAATCCCAAGTATGTCGGAGTTTCTGTCTCCTGGGGCACAACCTAACAGGAGAAATTAAAATAAAATTCTGCCCCTCATCCTTCAAGTCATCTCCTGTCTAGGGACATTGACTGTATGTAAAGTGGGAATACAGAACTAGTGTGTAACTAGGATCATCTCCTGTCTAGGGACATTGACTGTACGTAAAGTGGGAATACAGAACTAGAGTGTAACTAGGATGATCTCCTGTCTAGGGACATTGACTGTACGTAAAGTGGGAATACAGAACTAGAGTGTAACTAGGATGATCTCCTGTCTAGGGACATTGACTGTACGTAAAGTGGGAATACAGAACTAGAGTGTAACTAGGATGATCTCCTGTCTAGGGACATTGACTGTACGTAAAGTGGGAATACAGAACTAGAGTGTAACTAGGATGATCTCCTGTCTAGGGACATTGACTGTACGTAAAGTGGGAATACAGAACTAGAGTGTAATTAGGATGATCTCCTGTCTAGGGACATTGACTGTATGTAAAGTGGGAATACAGAACTAGAGTGTAACTAGGATCATCTGCTGCTTCAGGTGTTTGGACGGAGTGAACAACTTGACGTGTCAGTGTGTGCTGGGCTTCACTGACCCGTTCTGTGCCACCAACATCGACGACTGTCGGTCAAATCCCTGCCGAAATGGAGCCACCTGTAATGATCTGGTGAGTACAGCTGTAGTAGATCATATTACAGGTATCTGGTGAGTTTTAGTGCATATATGTGTATGGTGTTAAACTGTAGAATTCTTTAGATGATTATATAACAAGTTCAATTACTATTCTGAATCTAAAAAATTATGTAACATTTATTTTCTTGACTACCGGGTAGTACCAATTCCTTATTCCAGTTGTGAGATGACACAGAATATTTTGAAGTATAAATACGACATGTTAGTAGGATTTAGTCTTAGTTTGCAAATGTTACATCCAATATTTACCAACAAGGTGCATCATGAACTATAAAATTAAGTTTGCTAATAATGCACTTCTACTTTCTCCCTTTCCATATGAATTTTGTTAAGTTACTGTAAAATGTTTGTATGTTGAACTGGGTTGTATGTTACTATTATGGAAATATAGAATTAAATTTTAAAATAATTGAAATTCATACATGTACATATGAGTGCATTGAATTTGATTGTGAGTGTGTTGATTATATTTGGCATGAAAAAAAATATACAGGTAACAACAATTCATTCCTGGATGCCAGTAAAAACTACACAACTAGTGTGTTGATGAATAAATCTTTGATTTTTTCCAGGTGGCGAGCTACAATTGTAGTTGTATGGCTGGCTGGACGTCCACTCATTGTAATGTGGACATTAACGAATGCATGTCGACTCCGTGTCTCAATGGCGCCACCTGTGTGAACCAGCTCAATGACTACTCGTGTCGATGTGTCAAAGGATTCACTGGTATGAGATTACTATGGACTTGATCACAATAATATTGTGTTTTCGCTGTTTTGAGGGCTTCAAGGCTCTGAAGATGGCACCAAACTGATATCTTTGTAATGCAAATACATTTAAACATTATGTATCACTGGCAAATAGCTAACAGTTTTTTTGAGTTCACTGTTTCATTTCATTATAAATAATAGCCAGTAGGGCTGTATACCAGCAAATGTTGAAAGTAGATAGTCCTGGTCTACCATTTATGTAGTGTAATATAATCTGTATTTGCCTTAATGTGTTTTAATACAACTGCAATTTTTAAATATAATTTGACCATTATCAGTTTTTGAATATTTACCTTGCAGCTCTGCGTACGATGTAAACATTATGTTTGGAGTAAAGTATTCAAATTACAAAAGGTTAAATTATAAAAAGAAATTGTGGTTAACTAAAGCACATTTGGGCAGTCGCGATGTTAGAATAGATACAGAACTTTTATACGATATAACATTATTTTACAATAAAAACAATCAGGCTTTAACCTTCAATGTCTTGAAACACATGCACGTCATCCTGAAGCACACATGCACGTTTTCTTGAAACACATGCACATCATCCTGAAACACACATGCACGTTGTCTTGAAACACATGCACGTTGTCCTGAAGCACACATGCACGTTGTCTTGAAACACATATGCACATTGTCTTGAGACACACAAGCACATTGTCTTGAAACACACATGCACATTGTCCTGAAACACATGTACATTGTCCTGAAACACGCATGCACGTTGTCCTGAAACATACATTCACATTTTTTTGAAACACTGGAAATAATACATATTGTTTGTGACCAGGTGAGAATTGCGAAACAGACATCAATGATTGTGATCCAAATCCGTGCGAGAACTCTGGAATGTGCGTGGACGCAGTGGATGCATACACCTGTCATTGTAACCCTAACTGGATGGGGCAGAATTGCTCTCAGGTAGGACACATGGGGCATGGCAGAGCACATGGGGCATGGTAGGGCACTTGGGGCATGGTAGGGCACATGGGGCATGGTAGGGCACATGGGGCATGGCAGAACACATGGGGCATGGTAGGGCACATGGGGCATGGTAGGGCACACGGGGCATGGTAGAGCACATGGGACATGGTAGAGCACATGGGACATGGTAGGGCACATGGGGCATGGTAGGGCACATGGGGCATGGCAGAGCACATGGGGCATGGTAGGGCACATGGGGCATGGCAGAGCACATGGGGCATGGTAGGGCACATGGGGCATGACAGGGCACATGGGGCATGGTAGGGCACATGGGGCATGGTAGAGCACATGGGACATGGTAGGGCACATGGGGCATGGTAGGGCACATGGGGCGTGGCAGAGCAAATGATGTATGGTAGGGCACATGGGGCATGGTAGGGCACATGGGGCATGGTAGGGCACATGGGGCATGGTATAGCACATGGGGCATGGTATACAGACCTAGGGCTGATGTACTGGATACTCCTGTACTCGAGTACATTTTTGAAGTACTCGTACTCATGGAAATTGTGGGTCATATACTCGTACTCGTACTCATGCTCAATGTAATCAGAATTTATGAGTACATCTGAGTACTTTTTTAAATATGATGCTGTGATAATTATTTATGATTTTATTTTAAATACAATAGTAGTATTTGTAGTTAACAGAAATATTTTTTATTTAAATACTTTCATAAAGTATCTGAAATGTTCAAATACATTATTTCTGATTGATATAACAAAATTAACTAAAGGCTTCACTAAAGGCAGCATCGTTTCCCAGTCAGAAACCCATAGTTAGCCTTAAGCAGACAGTTATATTAGTAACCAGTTCGGGCTATAATCCTAATGTTTGTTTAATTAAGCCAGGAAGTCCATAATGAAGGGGCCATTCATCCGTTAGCCTTAAAATTCCTTTGTTGCACCTACAAGGGACAGTGTTAAGAACTAGCTGAGTCTATTTCTATGGTGACTCAAGTCACACAACACCAGTAGTCTTTATTCAAATTAGCTCACTACATTGATTACATAGGTAATTCTGGAGCGAGACCAATAAATGCTGTCTGTTAAAGTACTTGTCTAATGGTTATATTTGTTTTTATAATAAATAAATAATTGTTAAATTATGCACCTGATATACTGTTTTATATTATTGCTTAACAAGCCTCATATTGTGGACTATGCGGAGTAAACCTACATTTACCCTGTCTTATTTGTGAATCCAGTTGCACAACAAATTCTTTGTAAAAGTGTTTTGTAGTGAGAGATCATGGCTCTCTACATAGTCTACAAATCAGAAGGTGGTCATATAATAAGTGCAATTAACAGTCAGGTGCTAGCAAAACTACACAAACTCGAGTATGTTGGTGACTCAAAGGTGGGTTAACCAGAGTGCCCCTATATATACATATCGTGCCACATGTCTGATCAACTGCCTTTGCATGATTAATTTGGGTGGTCAAGAAGTTATTATTACATATTTATAACGCGCCATGTATCCAGGTAAAAAACCTGCTCAAAGGCACTAACAAGACGATACTAAATAATTAAAAATAAATTCAAATATAAAAATGTGTAAACATGAGTTAGTTAAATTAATGAGTTAAATGAACAATTAAGATTAAGCTGATGCATTACATAAACATTTAATTAAGTTAAATAAAAAATAAGTTAAATAAGTAAAATGTCCCAATCATTAAAATGTCAACAGTGTTCGGAAGGCTTCACGGAAGAGATGTTTTTTTCAACAATGACTTGAACGCCGCAACAGATTTGACTTGCCTGACTGCAGGAGGTAGATATAGTGTACACTATATTATAGGATTTTACAACAAAAGTGAACAGACTTTGTACCTTTCAAGCTATGACCCCAGGTTGAGGTTGACACATGGCATCATTGTTGCAGAGCTACGATGCGTGTGCGTTCACCCCGTGTCGCAACAACGGCACATGTCACCTGGCAACCACCCCGCCCTCGCACAGCTACACATGTGACTGCCTGGTCGGGTTCACAGGTCATGACTGTGGGGTCAACACTGATGACTGTAAAGGTCACACATGTCCGAACTACACCGTGTGTGTGGATGGTGTCAACGAGTATAAGTGTCAGTGTCCTACAGGTAGGTGATGTCATCATTTGTCATGTTTCTTCCCCAAAACATTGTTAATTTCTGATCACAGTTCGTAAGGGTGCTCACCACGAACACATGAACGCCACCTGGTGAAAATGAAGTTGCACACAGGTCAATGTAATTCAAAGATTCAAATAGCGGAGGAAAGGGTCAGAGGTTAAATGATATTGTTTTTGGGTAGCGTCATAAATCCATGTTTGGACATCATCCCTGACACTTGTTAAATGAACCAGTTAAAAACCAATGAATATATGCATATATGATAGATTCTAAACACTACTGTTAAATTACAAATCACAGCAATATTCTAAAAACTTTACTTTTTAGTAATGGGTCATGTCACAGAATTTACCACCAAATTATTAATTGTTTTCTCAGAATGCAACACAATATGATCAGGGAATAAATAAAGTTAGGGAAAAGTCAGGGAATTTTTATGTTTTGTCAAATACAAAGTGCTTTCTCATAACTATTGGAATCTTCTGGAAATAATTTTTGTGCCAAAGCTTCAAAGATATTGTACACAAAATGCCATTTTATATTTTAAACCTTAATTTGAATTAGAGTTAAAAAGAGTGGATTGTCCAGCTATAAGCTGGGAAGTTGTTGTAAAACACAGACTTATTTACTGTCATTTTCATCAGTCAAAACAAATTTTCGTCAGGGAACTTTAAAGTTAGTTCTCTATGTGAATCGTGTGTTGTACGAGGTCATGAGTGACTGGGTTGTGTGCTGTTGCAGGATACAGTGGGGAGAGATGTGAAACAGACGTAGACGAGTGTGCGAGTAACCCTTGTCTCAACGGGGGCACGTGTACCCAGGGGGTTGGAAACTACACATGTAGCTGTGTGGGGGAGACCCTTAATCTCACCGTGTACACGCATGACCCCCGCACTGTTTACAGGTGAGAGCAGTAATAGTCTCACATATATAGTGGTGCGCATTGCATCGATTAACTGAACCCTCCTCTCACATAATGTTATGCTTGCTCCTGTATTATTAACTGAACCCTCCTCTCACATAATGTTATGCTTGCTCCTGTATTGTTAACTGAACCCTCCCCTCACATAATGTTATGCTTGCTCCTGTATTATTAACTGAACCCTCCCCTCACATAATGTTATGCTTGCTCCTGTATTATTAACTGAACCCTCCCCTCACATAATGTTATGCTTGCTCCTGTATTATTAACTGAACCCTCCCCTCACATAATGTTATGCTTGCTCCCGTATTATTAACTGAACCATCCCCTCACATAATGTTATGCTTGCTCCCGTATTATTAACTGAACCCTCCCCTCACATAAGGTTATATGTGTTCCCGTATTATTAATCATGTTGTCCAGCTGGATGCTCTGGTGTCATACAATTAAGGTGGATTGTTTTATTGTGTAGTCATAATGTCATATAACACAAAGTCCTCAGGGAGTACAATGGAAATAAGCCTCAATGACTTTTTCGGTTATCCTAGGTGGAAGCTAAGTTTATCAGTCACATTTGTGTGCATTAATGCATAATTCCGAAAGTGCTATACAAAAATGTTTTGTTTTATCTTCGAAAATGGATGCTAGATATCTTTACTTTGCACTGAACATACTGGATTTTGCATTTGAAGTGCAAAAATGCCCTCATCTAGTATGTTCGGCACAAAGTAGAGACACCTGTTTTCGAAGATAAAACAACAAATTCTTGTATTGCCCTTTCGGGGTTATTGTAGTGGTGCACACTATTAATACTGTCATTTTGTCATTCCTATTTTTGTCATGTTTGTACAAATGATTGTCTTCATCTGGATACAGTTAAATGTAATCAGTTATTGTAAATTAATGTTGTGTAGCATAAGTGTTATATTGATTGTTCGAATGTGTTTTAATGAACCACAATTTTGTTTAATGTAATATGACTGTTGTCACATGACGGATATCACTGGGTGTTTGAGGGCCTTGGTAAGGTTGGACACTGTGGTTTGTTCCAGACTGGGCTTTGAGGGTGTCAACTGTGAGGTGGACATAGACGAGTGCGCCGCCAGTGTCTGTCAGAACGGCGGACTGTGCAACCAGTACAACAATACCTACACATTCAAGTGTTACTGTGATGCAACCTTCTACTATGTGGGTAAGTACAAGGTAGGAGGCTGTGGCTATGAGCTAGGAGGGTGAACCGCCAAAGTAAGCATCAGAAATACCCATTATTCTGTCTGGTAATGTATGTATTAGTGCATTATTTGATTGCCAGAGGGACTTATGTGTATCCCCATATGCTTTAGTGAAACAGGTTTGGCCGAGTATGGCTGACTTAAAGGTGACTTTGCAATTCGATTTTGTGCTTGTCATGTTTCAGCGGGTCATGATTGCCAATACCTGCAACAGACATGGTGTCTGTTGATGATACATTAAACACGCTGATGTGTACTGTATTCTACCTAATAAGCGTACAGTACACTAGAAAAATGTCAAGGAATATTTTCTTATAAGCATACACCAATATTTTTTATCTCTAGACAATTAGGTAACTGTTTAACACTAGTGACATTTGGTGACTAATGTAGAACAACTGAAAAGTGGTCCCAACTATTTAGCACCAGATGGCGACACTAGTTGTTTGACACTAGTCAAATTACAATAATTATGGATCTTGTTGATTAAAAAAGGGGTGTATGCTAATTAGGGCATGAACGCTTAAATATAAATACAATATATCTGTTCAGATATATAATAATCAAACATCTATAGGTGCAACAAACAGTAGTTAAGCATGATAATGTGGTGAAAGGATCAATGACTTGTAAACATTGTCCGTCATCATGTGATCACATCATGTGATTACAGGGGAATACTGCCATATCCAGAAGAATTTCTGCTCCATACAACCTGTGCTTGACCCTCCTGTCTGCCACAATGGGGGCACCTGCAAAAGTCTTGACAAGGGCCATGTGTGCTTGTGTCGGCCTGGCTTTGAAGGTACGTGCTAGCAAATCCAGCATCACCGTCACAGTGATGTCTCGTTTGTCCAATCTTTGATCATCTGATTTTTCATAAACGTTTTTATGGGAGAACAATCTCGATGCACTGTAAATGGCTTCGTTAATCCATTTTTTCAGGTTTACTTTTCCACTGTTTTCGGGAACAAACTGGCCGGATAACTGTAATATGATTCACACATTTTAGATCACTGACACCTTCAAACATCAAATGCACAAAATCAAATGATTAATGGTCTCGGTGATTGCTTTTACATCACAGCTACATTGTTTGATCTTTGTTCAATTTCCTGTCAGTTACTGTGGATTTATATACAAAGCATAACTGCCACGATACATTACTTGTTTATTACAAATACAGGGTAGTTATAACATGGGTGATAATAGGATGTTTCACCAATCCGCACACCATTAATCCTTGGAACCAAAGTGTGCAGATAAACGAGGCATGTGTCATGATCCATTCAAAAACAATCCTGTTAATAATAACACAAAAACTTTTATTGTGCCTAGGATTTCCCCCGAAAACATATTCAGGCATACGGTGTATGTATGCATTGTAAATATGATTTTGTTGTACGTAAATGATCTTTATGTAAACTCGATCAATGTTACGATTAACATAAATTGGTTGCAAAACTAGAAATACATCAATACAATAATGTATTAAAAATAAGTGTTGACGTGTGTGTGTGTGTGCATAGGTCCTAGATGCAAGATCAACATCAAGGAGTGTAAGTCGAACCCGTGTATGAACAACGGGACGTGCGTGGACGGAGACAATAGCTACACGTGCGAGTGTCTTCCAGGCCTGACAGGGGCCAACTGTGAGACGGAGATCAACGAATGTTCCTCCCAGCCCTGTCAGAATGGTGGTCGCTGCATTGACTTCATTAATAGGTATGTGTTCCTCAACACATGTTCTCTCTGTCCCTTGCACTCATCCTCTGCAGACTTGGGGTCGATTACATTATATCAATTCCAATGCAAAATACACACCAATTACAGCATACCAATGCCAATTCCACCTCCAAAATACCAATTCCAAAATGCCAATTCCATATCGAAATAACAGTATGTCAACAAAACAACCATAGACATACTCAATGCCCAACCCAAAATAACTGCTTTCTTTAATTTCTGCATGTTTTGGTACATAATGACAACCAAATATGACATGCAGCATATTTTGTTTTATTGATTATTTGTAGCAAATAATTTCAGTTGCATGAAAGTTACATGATGTAATTGAAAAAGTAATTGAAAAATAATTCAGAAACCAATTACATCTTCACCAATTCCAAATACTCTTACAAACAGCACCAATTCCGGAATTGGAATGGGCGTTTCAATTCCGGAATTGGAATGGACGTTTCAATTCCGGAATTGGAATGGGCATTTCAATTACAATGTAATTCGCCCCAAGTGTGTCGTCCTCTGGTTGTTGGCTCATCTCTCTGTCCGTAGCGTGTAGTTTGCGGTGTCCACTGGTGTTGTGCCCTTTAGAATCGGACAATGCGCAGTTTAAAATGTGCAATTTTTTTAATGCTGCAAATGTTTGCCATTGTTTGTGTATTTTTGGCTAAATTTTTGAAAAGACAACTGTTTTATGCAACATTTTCGTGGTGGTTGTCTGCAGAAATTGCTAGGGTAGTATGATGTGTTTGTGTGGTAATACTTGCAGTGTTTTGTATCAAAATATACGAATTGAAGAAACTGGTTCTGTTTTGTGCTGGATGTTGTGTTCTATGCTCTGTCAATTCTGTGATTCTATGCTGGATGTCATTTTCAGCAAGTTTCTTCAACTATGGAATTGCAGAATTCCTACACATGCGTCTAATCTGTACACTGCGCCCCTACATTAGCCACACTCTTGGATTCTCACTCCACCTTGTTTATTGGTTTTTTACAAATTATTTCTTGATTTATGCTGGTAAGCATCCATTCATGTATTGAGTTTGGTAGAGAAAGTCAGAAGAGTTACAAAACCTAGTTGTAAAATATTGCAAATCAGCTTGCAGCATGGCATATACTGCATGTATTCAAAACATGGCCACATTATGATCAATTATTTGTGTGAGTGACTTTTCAGTTAAGTTTGCCGGAATTAAAATTTGCCTGGTTGAAAGCTGTTTTGTTTTGCTTTTTTGTGGTGTGAAATCCAAGTGGGAAGACAGTCTAGCTAAGCCATGATGCATAGTCTGTTACACCCGTACAAGTTGTTATTACATCCCATCTTTCAGTCTCTGTTAATCTCCTATATAAGTTGTTATCACATCCCATCTTTCAGTCTTTGTTAATCTCCTATATAAGTTGTTATCACATCCCACCTTTTAATCTCTGTTACACCCCCATACAAGTTGTTATCACATCCCATCTTTCAGTCTTTGTTAATCTGCTATATAAGTTGTTATCACATCCCATCTTTCAGTCTCTGTTACACCCGTACAAGTTGTTATTACATCCCATCTTTCAGTCTCTGTTAATCTCCTATATAAGTTGTTATCACATCCCATCTTTCAGTCTTTGTTAATCTCCTATATAAGTTGTTATCACATCCCATATATCAGTCTCAGTTACATCTCCTGTATAAGTTGTTATCACATCCCATCTTTCAGTCTCTGTTACACCCCCGTACAAGTTGTTGCCACACCCCATCTTTCAGTCTCTGTTACACCCCCGTACAACTAGTTATTACATCCCATCTTTCAGTCTCAGTTACATCTCCTGTATAAGTTGTTATTACATCCCATCTTTCAGTCTCTGTTACACCCCATATATGAGTTGTTATCACATCCCATATATCAGTCTCAGTTACATCTCCTGTATAAGTTGTTATTACATCCCATCTTTCAGTCTCTGTTACACCTCCTGTATAAGTTGATATTACATCCCATTTTTCAGTCTTTGTTAATCTCCTGTATCAGTTGTTATTACATCCAAGTGCTATCGTACTAGACCATTTCTTCAGACTTGGTATCTAGCATCTAAAACAAAATACTGTGTCAAGTTAGTCCAAGTTAAATATTTACATTGCTTCTGATGCCAGAATAGTTGTTGAGGTTGATGCAGACTCTATGTGACTAGAATCCTTAGTTGCTTCACCAACTCTAAAGATTGTTTTAGCCTTGCCAACTGTCCGTAGCTCCATATCTGTTGGCAACTTTAGTATTATAAATATTTTCGAGATTGCCTAAGGCTCTTGTTTTGATGCAAATCTGAGCTTGTTTTCTGAGGATTTAGGAGCAAAAGAAGTTTTCTTCTTCTTATCACTTCCCTGTCTGTCACCAGCACTGTGGCATACACTAACGACACTGCAGTTTCTTGGGGTGACGGTGGTGGCGGGTAGGATTCACGTTTCTTGCTTGCTGTCTTGCTGTCCATCCATCCCTCCGTCCGTCCATAAGCTTGGGTTGCTGCTAACATTGATGCATTTGTAGTTGTGTGTTTCAAATTAAATTTCGCTATATTCAACACGTCTTGTCTTCCGAAGAACTTGATTTTCCTTCATTTTATCTTCATCTTAAACATCTTTTCTTTCCTGTGGTAAAATTTGTGTAATGGTCATAGAATTATCATGGTCAGTGTTTTATTGACGTGGATGCTAAATCTGATAACTACTCAAAAGTGTCTAAGCCTCCGACTGATCTTGACCAACGGCTGGCATCGTTTCGCCAAAATAAACACAAATATCAAATTCAAATTTCCTGTATTTCAGGAACAAATTCAAATACTTCTTGTACCCCTACCCTGAAAGAATACCACTATTTCATCTTTAACATTGATTATTTCCTCACAGTTTTCATGTCTGTTCATTTCCACAGTATTTTTGTGCTGTTATTTTATCAGTGTGTGTGTGCGGCACTGTCATTATGTTGTCAGTGTGTTTGTGTCATGTCAGTGTGCTTGTGTTATCATGTCAATGTGTTTGTGACTTGTCGGTGTGTTTGTATAATTATGTAGTCAGTATGTTTGTGTCATCATGTCAATAGTGTGTTTGTGTCATCATGTCAATAGTGTGTTTGTGTCATCATGTCAATAGTGTGTTTGTGCGAGTAGTGACTGTAGCACTGTTTGTCTTGTAGCTTGCACTATTAACACCTCTAACAGTGCACAGACTCGCTCTCTCTAACCCACACACAGGGTAAGTGGCGTACGTGTAAGAGGCTTCTCTAGTTGTTGTTTTGGTTAAGTCTGTTGCGTTTACACATCAGCAGTAGCTGGTGGCCACATGTAAGCTGTGAACAGTGAATATTCTGCATGGAGTAGAGAATGACATTCTTGCCCACATGACAAGGTTTGCACATATGCCCCTTCAGCCAGAATGATATTTATTTTACACGGTTATCTCATGCCTTTCTGTTGAAAATTACAATAAATGTTGCTGCTTAAATGGTTCTACTATGATAAAGATGGTGTGATACATTACATGAAGAATAATCAAACGGTTCTACTATGATAAAGATGGTGTGATACATTACATGAAGAATAATCAAATGGTTCTACTATGATAAAGATGGTGTGATACATTACATGAAGAATAATCAAATGCTTACATTGCTACCTGTTTTTGTTGTAAGAAGCTTTAATGTTGCTTCTTACAACCGCTGCTTTCATGTGCTGCATGCTATTGCATGTCACGGCATGCACAGGTTGACGCATGCTGTGTGCATGCACATGGAACATGTCAGACAGTTGCTCAGTTTGTTACACAACTACAAGAGTAACAAGACACTTCGTCATAAAATATTTCAATCTATGGCAGATTTCAATATGACATGTTAGATGCACAAGTAGAATTTTCAGTGAGAGACATTTTACACTTTCCGGAGACTACATTTGAAGAGACAGTGCACCTTTTCCATCAGAACCATCAAAACCCTTTCATTATGAAAGATTGAAACAGCAGACTTTTATTATGAAACCATGGATCATAGATCACACTTACATTGAGAAATATAGGAACCTACAGCACACTTTAATTAGGAAACATTGGAACTTATATCACACTTTAATTAGGAAACAATGCATGCAATTAATAACTGTTGATGGTAAAATGTAGCAATAGGGTTGCATCGTATTTACCTGAATCTAGTCTCTTTCAGAATTCAAATTATTCCCAAAGTAAATGTGCCCTCTACCTTGAATTATTTTTAAAACTAGGTGTTGTGTTATTTATATCTGTAAGAAATAATTGTAATTTAATGTGATACCAAGCGAATATTTTCATTTCGTTAATGAAAAGCCAATGTTTTTGTTGCTGGTTTGTTTATTTGTTTATTTGTGTGCTGCTGTCCGCTCGACAGCCAGATTTACTAGTGATTGTGTGAACACAACTATAGTTTGTGGTATTCAAGTCTACAGGAGTGTTTGCTTGTAGGTACATGTGCAACTGTACCGACACAGGCTTCACAGGAGACCTGTGTCAAGATAACATAGATGACTGTCTGTCACTGCCGTGTCTACATGGCGGCACTTGTGTTGACGGGGTCAAGGTCAGTGAACGAACACTGCATTCTGATTGGCTAGTGGCAATAAATGTCTTACTAATGATGATATGTAATAGAATGTAAAGATACATAATCTGATTATTTTAATAGTAAAATCATAAACTATATTCTTGACCACCCAGATGTGTTTTCATGAATCACAATTAAAGGAATATAACCATTCTCTGTTTATAAATATCGACCGTGCTGTTCAGTACAGTCACAAACAGCTGTCGACAATTTCCAATACCTGTGGACAAAGTTTATTGGGGTCAGGCGTTCATGGGATCACGTGATTGGCATATCTTTAACACCTGCAAAATTATGTTATTCGAACCAAAACTTTAGAGATAAATAGATAACGGTCCCAGTAGTTTACAGACTCTGTATCTTTAAGAACTGTGCAAAGTCACAAACTGATCAACCACTCTTCCTGCACATTAAATGATTCAACAGGTCTTCATTTAGTTTTCTCAAATTATCTTTTTGTGCACAGACACAGACGGAGTGATTGGCAGGGTTGGAAAAAATCATGATTTAAAAAAATTCGGATTTTTAAACATTTAAATAGGATTTTTTTAAATCTGGTATATATACATTTATATAGATGTTTATATTTATAAACTCTTTCAAACCTGTTCTATTCAAACCGATTTGGGTTCTTGTCTTAACAGAGGGTACATGATTTTTGCTTATATAAAGACATTAGGTAATGTCCACAAGGCCTCACTGTAGTCAGCTGCTTTCAATCCTTCTACAGTATATCATGTTTGTGTTTTCTGAAACTATTCTTTAGAGGTGTTTGTGGGTATATGCATAATCTTTGTGAATTGAACATTAAAATTGTTTGCGTCTGATCTACCCATGGTTGTTGACAGGACTACACTTGTCGATGTTTCCCTGGTTATGCGGGCATCAACTGCGAACAAGACATAGACGAATGTGCATCTTCGCCATGTCAGAATAGCGCCACCTGCTTGCAACGTTCTGACAGCAGTCGGGAAGGATTCATTCTGTCTGCGGCTGATGGCTACAATTGTCAGTGTGCGTCTGGATTTACAGGTCAGTCAACATTAAATGGAATTGGCGATTCTGTATATGGGTAGTCAATGATTTTTTTTCGATTATGGTCCCTGTAGTATATGAGAATTTCTTACAAACGTGACAAATCTACGGTCCCGTCCTCGAAATCTATGATCCCGATTCGCAACTGTAGATTACCTTAAGAAAATGCTGTGGGTAGTATTTGTAATGTGATGTTTTGTTCAGATTCAAGGGCCATTGTAGCGGCAAATTAAGGGGACATGTCAATATTACAAATGGCCATTATGTTTTGTCAATAATACGTAAAATGCCAGTGAAAATCATCACATTTCAAGCATGATACACGTATCTGTTGACATTTCTGCTATCACTAACAATCAGGAAACGTTACCTAATTCAGTTTTTTTATAAAAAGTACAACACTCACACCGCGGCAATTTGGCATTTGAACGCATCTTACATGTAGGCAACTTTACAAGGTTTGGAATTACGATTGGTGAAGGGTTTGTGTAAAAAATACACTGCCACTGTAGGCTGTCATTCAACTTTTGCTTAATTCATTCATGGTGGTGTAGCAGACGTAATTCGTTTATGTTAACCAAAATCTACCTTAAAGTTATCAGTGACATTGTCATACTTATATGTATGTCATTTATTTCTTTGTGGATTTTCTCAAAACTATATAATTTCGCATTTTGTGACTATTTTTTCACATTTACAAATTTTTTTTTTAAATCTTCAAATAAATGAAAACTGGTTAATGTATCTCAAAAACTTCTACTGAAACTACTCAATTCAAGACAAGCATATAATAGCCACCCCAGCTACCTTAAACTGCAAACTTAGAATACAGTGTTAAATGTTGTTTCCGTCACTGTATGTGTTCTTCCTGTTGCAGGTGGACATTGCGAGACAGACATTGATGACTGTGCATCAAGTCCTTGTGAACATGGTAGCTGTGTCGATGCGGTCAATCAGTACAGCTGCCGCTGTGACAAGGGATACCGTGGCACCCATTGTGAAACTGAAATCAACGAGTGCCATGTTTATCATCCGTGTCACAATGGCGCCACCTGTATCGATCGTGTCGCCAGTTACATCTGCGAATGTCCAACGATGTACCATGGCGTCAGATACGGAGGCGAGAACTGCACGGTGAAGCTGACTAGCTGTGAGAAGAACCACTGTACCAATGGCGCCCCCTGCATACCGTTCCTGGTTGACGAACTGATGAACGTGCAAGATTACAAGTGCATGTGTCGGCCAGGTTTTACAAATCGGTATTGCAGCAGTGGTACAACAGCCACGTTTAATGGCTCCACCTGGATGAATTATGAAGGTCAGGCTGGACGGACGCCTGCCAGTATATCGCTACGCTTCAGGACTACTCTGCCCTCTGGTTTGCTTATAATCCTCACCAAAGAACATGGAGACGATTACGTTGTAGTTCAACTGGTCGACAAACACACGCTGCAGATGATATCTTATGATGACCCCGTAACAACCACTACGACATTGCGCTCCGGTGTCACACTTAATGATGCCAGTTGGCACCAGGTGGAGCTGGCACTGAACGAAACTGGGTTGTCGGTTTTGCTGCCGAATCAGGACTGTGAAGGTGGCAGTACTTGCGTATCATACTTACCCTGGACTGACAGAATGCAACAGCACGTGTTTAGGACAAGTCACTTCGGTGGAAATGAACATCCTCTGCATATCGCTACCGGTGTCCCACTTTCTCCAGGTTTCATTGGCTGCATGCAGGATGTCACTATGGACACTGATAACGTCCTTGCTATCAGCAACGTAGTGATCCATGAGCTTGTACATGGATGTGCGAGAAAGGAACAATGCGACCCCGATCCGTGCAATGGCCGTGGCAGATGTGCCGACCTGTGGAATCAATTCAAGTGCGTCTGTAGAAGACCATACTTTGATGTCGACTGCAGCAAATGTAAGTGGGTGTGCTGATTGGACAACACTTCGATGTCATAAGCGATATGAATAATAAGTTTTATAACAACATTATTGTCAGAATTGTCGGTTTTGTTTATATTGAATTCTAAGTAATCAATTTAAAGGTTCCTCCTCAGTTTGTTTTTTTTGCTAGTCTCATTTCAAATTCATTTTGCGAAATATCAAACATACCTAGTCCTTGAGTCCACTGCAACATGCTAGCTCATTTGTGCAACTTTTGTACGTAATTTTTGTAAATCATCAAACTATTAAATTACTTAATGTTTCGTCAAACTTTAATTGAAGTGAAAAAAAATAATAGAAATGCTGAAAATACAGATTTTCTTTGTCATGTGATCGGTGAGAGGATAGAAGTCAGTCCATAATTGGTATTGTCGAGCAGTGTTTACCATTTTTGATATCCAGTATGTTGAGCCTTACCAGATCTAACGACTAAAGTAAATTATTTTCGATGATTTGAAAAAAGTACACTTTTTTTAAACGACTGGATGTTAGTTAAACTATTCACACACTACATATTTGGACATCGACGAATCGGATTCACAATATGCTAAATCAGTTGAGGATGGAGTTTTAAGTGATTAAAACTTTTGTTGGGAATTATTCCATTCCTGTGTTTGTGTGTTGGGAATTATTCCATTCCTGTGTTTGTGTGTTGGGAATGATTCCATTCCTGTGTTTATGTGTGCGTGTGCATGTGTGGAGAAAGGGTTGTCCAGTAAGCAAGTGTCCTTTGTTTACAGCCCTGAAGGCAGCCACGTTTGGTCACAACAACACCGATGTGAGCTATGCCGCATTCTCTGTGCCTGTCTCCCAGAGGGAGCTGATGAGAGACAACAATGAAGTTTCATTCTTCTTTCGGACCCGTCATTCGGATGGCATGATCTACTACATCGGCGATGACCCTGTGAACCCCCCCGAAAACCACACACACACATTCATCGTTGTCGAACTGCGTGGCGGGCACGTTCAGGTGCGATTAAGATTTACACGTAACGAGACGGAACTCGTAAAGATTCCCGGAACAGTTACGGACGGCCTGCAACATTTCCTGCACCTGAACCGATCGCATGCAACACTTCAACTGCGAATTGATGAAACAGTCCACGGGTATGAACTCACAGGGGGCGCCACCACACTGAGTGCAACACATGTTTATCTTGGTGGTCTTCCGGCGGGGATCACGGTACGACGACGTCGCAAGCGGGAGACAGTGGTGGCGCCGATGGTGTATAAGGGAACTATACAGGACATCCGACTGAATGGGCAGCTTCTACATATGTATGCAGAGAATGTGACCTCTGAACTGCCACCTTCTTCATTTGACCTGCCGAAGTTGGTGAACGTCAAGAGTGGCGAAGTATCTGATGATGTCTGTGGTCAACGAACACTGTGCGAGAACAACGCGACCTGCGAGAACGTCTTCTTTAGTGATTTCAAGTAAGATCACATACACAACTTTCATTTTATGTTATACACTGTGCTGTCTCAGATTGTCTACTGTGTATCACTTGAGCCAGGTTTCTGAGCAGTTTCTTCTTCCCCTGGTCCCTTGCGGGGCGGGGTCCACATCGCTTAAACTATTCCGCCTCTCAGTAAGTCATCTCCATCCATCGCGATCTGCCATTCTCTCCCACTCACTACTGTTCCCCCCGCCTTTTTAAGATCCTTCTTAAAATATTGTAAGTTTTCCTCTTCTCCCTCTACCACCCTCTACTGTTTTCCAGGCCACTCTGTGTATGTGTCCTGCCAACCCAGTCTGCTCCCCACTACCTTCATCCTCCCCACTACCTTCATCCTCCCCACTACCTTCATCTTCCCCACTACCTTCATCCTCCCCACTACCTTCATCCTCCCCACTACCTTCATCTTCCCCACTACCTTCATCCTCCCCACTACCTTCATCCTCCCCACTACCTTCATCCTCCCCACTACCTTCATCCTCCCCACTACTTTCATCCTCCCCACTACCTTCATCCTCCCCACTACCTTCATCCTCCCCACTACCTTCATCCTCCCCACTACTTTCATCCTCCCCACTACCTTCATCCTCCCCACTACCTTCATCCTCCCCACTACCTTCATCCTCCCCACTACTTTCATCCTCCCCACTACCTTCATCCTCCACACTACCTTCATCCTCGGTGTTTCTTCATTCCAAATCACTTCTCTTAATTCAGCCATCTTCCTTCTGTCATCTCGTTTCACTTGACATATTCTCCATTTCGTCCAATCCGTTTGATCAACATTCCTAAATCAAACTTCTCGTGAATGGTGTGACATAGGCGACAGTCAAGTTTAAGTATGTGCACAGTCACCAGGTGTCAGCACGTTGGTCCCTAGGTGGCAGGCGTGCCATAAGATACAAATTTTCTTTGGACAATTTACTGTCTTATCGGAACATCATAAATTCACAAAAATAATCTTTAGCTTTTAGGAATTGTAGTTAATTCAGTGTAACAGATTTGAAGATAAACATTGTTTTGGTGAGGAAGCTGAGTGGTGAAGCACCAATATCTGCAAGTATACCAACATTCTTTCTGTTTTATCTATAGGTGCCTGTGTCTACCGGGCTTCATTGGCAGGAACTGCAGCAAAGTCGACTTCTGTTTCTATGTTGAGTGTCCAGGTGGAGCCACATGTCAAAACCTCAATGATGGATATGAATGTAAGTCTGGCATACATTAGTTAAACAGTACAAGATTAATAAGTATATTGCAGTGATGATAATTAATTTTTAGTCTTTTGTTATGTGAATTTTAATAGTCATGGCCTTATTGTGGACACTGGGGTAAGAGGAACTTTTATGCAGGATTTTTTTGTTTGATGAAATATGAAGTATAACATTTATTTAGCTTAAATTGAAGTGTCTACCATTTTTTAAGGTTTTTTAAATATAAAAAAGTTAAACTTCACTGGAACGAGATGCACTTTCCATTATGTAAGCCTGTCACCAAGTGTTATTGTCTGCAGGTCTTTCACCGGCGACGTTTGATGGTAAGGCCAGCTACGTCCAGTACGGTCATTCCATTGACTTGGCCAGGAAGCTTAGTCTGGTCAGTATGAAGCTACGGTCAAGACAGACTACAGGGGTTATCTTCCACATAAATGGAGCGGGAAATAGGTCAGACAACTACATCACACTACAGATGGTCAATGGCTCAATACTCCTGCACTTTGACCTTGGCACTGCAGGTCAAGTAAGATCATCACCAAATGACATTGACTTACTTGACGGAGAGGTGCACAACATTTCTATCGAAGTTGCAGAAAATAAAATGGTCTTCCTGAACGTTGATGCGTCAGTGTACGGTTCAACTGCTCCGCAGATGTGGATGTTTAGTGATCTCATTGGTGGAGACAATTTATTCCTTGGTGGGGCACCACAGCACTATCGAAACAAAGCATCAGGAAAGTTCCACACAGATACAAACTTCAAAGGGTGCATAGACGACGCTCGGATTGGCAATATTCTACTGCCGTTTTTTAGCCAATCAGAAATGCCGAACAACACGGCTGCTGAACAGTTTTTCATATACGGCACAATGGACGTGATCACTGGTTGCCATGGCGATGATGTCTGTGCAACAAATGAGTGTCGGAACAACGCCACTTGTCAAGACGTGTGGAACCTGTATATGTGTGATTGCGTGGTAGGATTTAATGGAAGCCGGTGTGAGAACAACATAGATGATTGTGTGAACAGCGGTTGTATGAACGGAGCCACGTGCGTTGATGGCATTGCAAACTACACGTGTGAATGCGCTGCTGGATACACAGGACCAAGGTATGTTCCTGTTAGTTACAAACGTGTTATATTATCTTCAGAGATATCTGTCTGATTGCTGATCCTTTGAAATCACAGTTTGGCTAACTGTAAACTATGGGAGGATGTGTAAAATACTCTGAACAGTCCCAAGGACTGGATACCACGCTTTATAAGAACGTACCATTAAATCTCCAAGCTCTTTTTTATAGCATTGAGGTACCCTAGTTTGGAAGGTTTTCCTTCTGCTTATGTTTCCTTAGATTTGTTTATGTCATGCTCCTTAATATTTCACCTGAGTGCGTGCCCCATGCCTGACTTCATACAACAGTGAAAGTTACAAAACTCTAGTTAAATTGTTTATGCATTCTTCAGAATAAATCGTATTCCTACAGTTCAACCATATTGCGCAAATTGTGTAACATCCAATACCATAGAAACACATAGCTGTCATATGAAAGTGTGGCATCAATGTTGCATTAGTAGATTTCCTGTTCCAGAGATACAGAGATGACGTACAAAACGTATATTTTATAATGTGAAATGTTTTGATACGGATGCTATAGTGAAATTTGTACTTTGCTCCTGATCATAACTTGTCTATTAATTTACATCAGCACTTTGATATTTTTAAACTGTGATTACAAAGCTGTCTATTGAACAATGACTGTGTAAATTGTAAACAAATATCTTGAAGCATGTTTTATCAGTCTAGTGGCTAGAAACTAAATAAATATTCTTGAGAAATCACTTCAAATATAGTCAAAAACAGTAGTGTTATGTTTAGATCATCCAATATTAAAATGAAGCCATTTCATTTTTCCGTGTCGCCAAATTGTTACTAGTATAGTTATATTTCACAGATATATTTTGAGTTTAAATTTATTTTTGTTCACTGCTGATCGGCCCCCTTGGTGACCTGTTGTATTCATTTTAACACAAGTTTTACACATTAATATAATTGCAACATTAGATAAGACAGATGGCTCAGCAGTGGAGAGTCACTGAAAGGTTGGCTTAGTGTATGTATTTAACAAGTTCAAATTGTAGTGCTGACTTATTTAGAAACTTCCCCCAGACTGTTGTACGTTCATTATTCCAGTTGTATGTCATGGTTGACTCTCCTAAAGCATGATATACATCTACTTTATGTCACCTGCACTTGTTTTTGCTATAGTATCACTTTCAACCTGTGGCAGTTTTTAATGTCAACTCCAAAGGTAATAATTCAGCACTATATATAGCACATAAGGTAACTAACATATCATGTGTTGTAGTTAATGGCTAGAACACTGACTAAGCCATGAACTCATCTAGATAGAATGGCAGTGTTTAATGACAACTCCAAAGGTAATAATTCATAAGGTAACTAACATATGACGTGTTGTAGTTAATGGCTAGAACACTGACTAAGCTATGATCTGACACAAATACATACTTTGTTATCCACTCATGATACACTAAAGCGTGAATTTTATAACGAAGCCAATCTTTATTATTTATTATATTGCACAATTTTGACATCACCCCTAAAGCAAGACAACTTTGAGATGACCCCCAACAGCATACCTGTGTCCACAATGCATGAGTGACAGCCCTATACCTGTTCCCGCCCACCATTGGCTGCTTGTGATTGACCTGTGATGTGACAGCGTTAGCTGGGCTGGGAATTGTCACTGGATTACAAGAGACGTGTGTAGACTTGTGTTAGCCCTCCACCAGTCTGTTGTGACCAGCCGTGGTGAAGTAAAACTTAGTATGGACGACAGCCACCTTGTGTGGCCATCTGGCACAGTAGCTGGACATAACGACCTGACCAGCACTACGGTCACTTTGCTGTAACCAGTGGTGCCGTCACAGCCGTGGCTGTTGCGTGGCTGTTGCGGAGTGACTTTGTGAGGCAATGTCCCCGGCAAGTGAAAGCTGCTGGTGGCAAATGCAGCTACGGATGTCAGTGTCACTGTGTCAGAGAAATGTACTGATGAGGAATTATTTGTCACTAGTGTTGGTGTCACTATTGTTGATGTCAGTTCCTGTTGTCAGGTGTGACAGTGACATCGACGAGTGCGCGTCATCCCCGTGTTTCTATAACGCTACCTGTGTCGACCTAGTCGATGGGTATGTTTGCAACTGCTCGGCAAACTACACTGGAGTGTATTGCGAGAATGCGGTAAGTTCATTTATTTTTATTATTAAAATTTGCCAATTCAAAGAAAAGCTATGTTACTGTTAATATTCTAGTTAGCTTATTTATTCCCCGTCCACTGTGATTTTTACCTCACCTCACTCACAACTGTGGGTGGTCGTTGGGTGACCTCTCATGATGATCTGTCTCCACGTTTGGCCCCTGCTGCCACTTGTAGTTCATGGAAATGAGACCTGTCCAAGACGTTACAGTAATGTAACATATACATTTGATTTGTGATAGTGAAGTTGTAAAATGGTTAAACTATACTAAAACAGTTTGTTGATGGAGGAATCTAATTAAATAGGATCAGTCTGATTATATAAATAACTGTATATGTAATAATGTATTTATGGCCCATTGAAAATCGTGCAATGAACATGACATGGTCTCCATCTTGAAATCAAACTTGCTACAACTAAATAGCATTGCCCAATGGATTATTAATTAGTTGCCCAAACTGCTACACATATCATGTGTCGACAACTAAGGCAAAGTATCCAGTGTATATTCTGTTAACGATCACATGGTATATGATGTGTTGCACCTGCCCAGCAGTACTGGGGTTGAATATGCTGGCAGTATCAGGGCTTTATAATCAGATCTAGCTTGTGTAAGTCCTGGAATCAATATGGTCCTATTAGGCACAATACAACCACGTTTGTCAAACATGTTATGGACTGTAGTCCATGTTATGGACTGTAGAACCAGGTCATCAGGTATTGGCCGGTCAGCAGGGACCACCTCAAGCTAGACCATTTGGAAAGGACCCAGAGGGTAGAGATACCACAGATGTCATCAAGTAGTAGTGAGACAGGCCTAACTCTGTCCCCCAGCAAAGTAGCTTTCTGTGGGGTTCTAAAGGGGGGCACAGGGTGTTCAGTTCCACCCCCACACAGATGAAGAATTGCCTTATTGTGTTGCAGTGATTGAGTGCCCTAGTTACTGGCTCTTATCTTAATTTGTGCCAGGTCATAGTTCACCCAGCCTAGACATGCATCTAGGACAGTGAACAGGGAAGGTGGCAGGCTATTGTATGTGTTTTCTTAATAATAGTTTATTATAAAGATACAAAAGTAGTGCCCACCACAATACTCAACGGATGAGTTAGGAAATGTCGTTCTAAAAAGAAGTAAATACAATGGGAAAACTTCTATCATGTCTAAACCCTGCAAACCCCAGCTCATAGGCATATCAAAACAAAAGGATTAGGCAGTCTTGAAATTGATATGTTAAAGTTGTGTCAACAGATGGATGAATATGCTAGGATTAGGCAGCTAATGAGATTAAACAAGATTTAAGAGATTTATCCTTGCATAATCTCCTTTGCTCCCTAGCATATTCATCCATATTTAAGATATATATATATATCATCAGATATCAGCAAAATGTTATTATATTTCCTGCTGACTTAACACTAAGAGGGAGTTAATTTCAAAGAGTTCTAGTTCCAATGTTTGTTTCAACCCAAAGAATGTTCACATGAATGTCCGCATGAATGTTCACATATATAAATTCTGCATGGTGCTTATACTAGTCAGTACAGGTACTCAATGTTCTCGGCCATAAAGTTACATTCTGGTACAAGTTTGAATACTGGAACAGGCGGTTAAACGTTGTATTGTGGATTATGTTGTACCTGGGTGAATGTAGTTAGCATCATGCTGCAGCCACATACGCAAGCAGTATGCTTAGACACGCAATCTCTCACCCTGCCTACATTGGTTCAAAGTTCTATAGGAGCCACACTTGACAGCCATGTGTGCTTTCTTTGCCAACACTTTAAACTCGAACTGTTCCTGGTTACCTGTATAGCCTTACAATAAGCCATTTATCTTGTATTGTGGTTTAGGTCTTTGGTGCTGATTAATGGGCTCTGTCTCCACAACCAGCACCAGACTTGTGATAATTTATTATCTGCGGTGGCCATATGGATTATGTCTGCTGCATTTAAATGTAATCTCATTACTGATTGGCACAGGCACATGAACTTTGGTTTGACTCATGATTCACACCGTTTCAGTGGCATCTTAGTCACTGATTTCTGCAAGTTGATGGAAAAAACAATAATTTTTTTGCAACAAATGTTTCATGCAGTGAAAAAAGGTCTAGTGCAAGTATAAACATAACTGGATCGAATTACACATATCAAATCAATTACTTTTCATTTCATTTATGCTAGGCGTTTGTTGTGGGTCGGGTGTTTATTTGAATTAAAATAGATCATGCAATGTGCGCTGGTCCGCAACTCAACAAAACTGGGGTTGTGTGTTGATTTGAATGGTGCAATGGTGAACTGATTTTTAAAAATTTATAGCAGCAACAAGTGTTTCATATTGCATAGAGTTGAGCAATGCACGCTGGTCTGCAACTCAACAAAACTTTAGACGTGGCAATGGGCCTAGCGCAACACATTTTCAGCGATAATTGTGGAAAACACCACTTGGGGCAGATGCATATGCAGTTCCAGAAAATAACGCTGCGATTGCGGCGGTCACACACAACATTTTTTGTACAACGTACACTGACCCGGGCACACAACCACGGAACGGAACATCGTTGCTAGTTGTACAATGTGCGCTGACCTGGGCACACAACCACAGAACGGAACATCTTTGCTAGTTGTATAATGTACCCTGATCCGGGCACACAACCACGGAACGGAACGGAACATCGTTACTAGTTGTACAATGTACACTGACCCGGGCACACAACTACAGAACTGAACATCGTTGCTAGTTGTACAATCACCGAATCATGCGACTCGTAACAAAAGTACGCCTAGCAATGTACACCTAGCATTGTACTTCTCAAATGTTCAAATCTGTTACAATTACAGATGCATTATGCATGACCAAAACAACAAGTGCGTTTATTGTTATGTAAATAGGTGTTCTAAATAAGTCTTGATTTACAAATTGTCTAAGACGGCAGTTTTAAAAGTTTTTCAGGTAAAGTTTGTGATATGAAAAAAATTAATATATTACAATTACAGCATCATTTCAAAACCACTATCAATTACAAGTACAGCATTGTGCTTGTAATCAGTTACATAACTGGACCTAGCCCTGAGTGTACTGTTTATGGATTCATGGAGTGGCGGTCTGTACCTACTGTCAAAATATATTATTGAGTAAATGAGTTATGTGAATTGGCATAGAAAGCATGTGCAACTATAGCCAGGTGTGGGCCATACCAGGTGAATTGTGCATGATTAGAACCTGTTTGAGTTGATTACATGTCCATTATACTGGTCAAGTACTCTACATGCAATTAAGTACATGCATGAATGCACATGCATGCACATGCATGCATAGGCCAGTCTCAGCATGCAAAGGGTCACTGCACTGGGAGTTAGCCCATTCAGGGGCACAGTGGGAAACATCAAAGCCGTGAAGATGGGGCATAAGGGAAGCACTTAGTCCTAAGTGACTCTCACATGACACCTGAATGACGATGACACAAGCACTACCTGTGGAATGTGTTGGACACATACACTTGCTAGATGCACTTAAGGTTACATATTCATCTGGGAATTTATTTTATTTTAAGGCACATTGATATGCATAGTACGACAATATGCACTATAAGTATAAACTCCATGTAATTAATATTATCACTACCATTATAATCTTTGACTATTGACTCAGAAATCATTTTACTTATAAATACTTGGTATTTTCATTCATTGAGATTTCAGCAAATTGTGTTTCTTTCTAGAGAAACACTTTTCATAATTTTCATCCAGAAACAAGGAATTTGTTATGCAAGGACTGATGCCTTTCTAGTAATCACTTTGAGTGGTAAAGCCTTGGTTATATGCCACCTTGTCATAAACTAATTAGCTGTTTAGTCACTGTTATTAATGACCAGCCACAGTACCTTTGTACTTCACTGACACTAATTAATCCCTTGGTGTTGATGTATGCTCTCTGTTAGCCAGACTATGTTTGTATGTGGCATGGTGTGTCTGGTGTACATACATCCAGTCGTCATAAACTAATTCAGTAGATGAAATAATGCAGCAGGGATTTGTTATCTTTACATTACACTACATAAACAAACATGTACCAATGAAAAATAAATGAAGGCGTGAAAAGCAACTGGATCTTCTGTTGTGCTGTTACATTCTAGTAATATCAGTTGCTTGTTACACACCTGATATTCTGTGTTTGATAAGCCTTGAATTGTTCTAGTTCTTGGGATATAAAATTGTCTGGTGTTAAGTTGTCTGTGTGCCACTCAACATATTGCTGTTGAAGAGTGAAAACAATGGAAGTCCATTATGTCTGTCCCACGTGGTTGGTTGGATGTGTGTCTATTACACTCACTTCTAACACTCAAAACTGGACTTTGATTGTCTTGATTCCTCAACAGATCTGTTGTTGAAGAACCAAAACAATGACAGTCCTGGAATCCATGAGTAAATACATTAGCATCAGATACAGTGGGTGAATGTAGTTAGCATCAGAGACAGTGGGTGAATGTAGTTAGCATCAGAGACAGTGGGTGAATGTAGTTAGTATCAGAGACAGTGGGTGAATGTGGTTAGCATCAGAAACAGTGGGTGAATGTGGTTAGCATCAGAGACAGCGGGTGAATGTAGTTAGCATCAGAGACAGTGGGTGAATGTAGTTAGCATCAGAAACAGTGGGTGAATGTAGTTAGCATCAGAGACAGCGGGTGAATGTAGTTAGCATCAGAGACAGCGGGTGAATGTAGTTAGCATCAGAGACAGCGGGTGAATGTAGTTAGCATCAGAGACAGCGGGTGAATGTAGTTAGCATCAGAGACAGCGGGTGAATGTAGTTAGCATCAGAGACAGCGGGTGAATGTAGTTAGCATCAGAGACAGCGGGTGAATGTAGTTAGCATCAGAGACAGCGGGTGAATGTAGTTAGCATCAGAGACAGCGGATGAATGTAGTTAGCATCAGAGACAGCGGGTGAATGTAGTTAGCATCAGAGACAGCGGGTGAATGTAGTTAGCATCAGAGACAGCGGATGAATGTAGTTAGCATCAGAGACAGCGGGTGAATGTAGTTAGCATCAGAGACAGCGGGTGAATGTAGTTAGCATCAGAGACGGCGGGTGAATGTAGTTAGCATCAGAGACGGTGGGTGAATGTAGTTAGCATCAGAGACGGCGGGTGAATGTAGTTAGCATCAGAGACGGCGGGTGAATGTAGTTAGCATCAGAGACGGCGGGTGAATGTAGTTAGCATCAGAGACGGCGGGTGAATGTAGTTAGCATCAGAGACGGCGGGTGAATGTAGTTAGCATCAGAGACGGCGGGTGAATGTAGTTAGCATCAGAGACGGCGGGTGAATGTAGTTAGCATCAGAGACAGCGGATGAATGTAGTTAGCATCAGAGACAGCGGGTAAATACATTAAGCATCAAAGACAGTGGGTGAATGTAGTTAATATCAGAGACATTGGGTGAATGTAGTTAGCATCAGAGACAGTGGGTGAATGTAGTTAGTATCAGAGACAGTGGGTGAATGTGGTTAGCATCAGAAACAGTGGGTGAATGTGGTTAGCATCAGAGACAGCGGGTGAATGTAGTTAGCATCAGAGACAGTGGGTGAATGTAGTTAGCATCAGAAACAGTGGGTGAATGTAGTTAGCATCAGAGACAGTGGGTGAATGTAGTTAGCATCAGAGACAGCGGGTGAATGTAGTTAGCATCAGAGACAGTGGGTGAATGTAGTTAGCATCAGAGACAGTGGGTGAATGTAGTTAGCATCAGAGACAGTGGGTGAATGTAGTTAGCATCAGAGACAGTGGGTGAATGTAGTTAGCATCAGAGACAGCGGGTGAATGTAGTTAGCATTAGAGACAGCGGATGAATGTAGTTAGCATCAGAGACAGCGGGTGAATGTAGTTAGCATCAGAGACAGCGGGTGAATGTAGTTAGCATTAGAGACAGCGGATGAATGTAGTTAGCATCAGAGACAGTGGGTGAATGTAGTTAGCATCAGAGACAGTAGGTGAATGTAGTTAGCATCAGAGAAAGCGGGTAAATGTAGTTAGCATCAGAGACATTGAGTGAATGTAGTTAGCACCAGAGACAGTGGGTGAATGTAGTTAGCATCAGAGACAGTGGGTGAATGTAGTTATCATCAGAGACATTGGAGGTAGCCCAGGTTCATGGGTGAATGCAGTAAGTGACAGTTGATAACAAGGGGTCCACAGAGACATGTCTCTACTGTGGGGGTTGGGGTGGGATAACAAGGGGTCCATGGAGACATGGCTCCTATCTCTCTACAGTCACTGAGTACCTGGCACATACTTGGCTTATCAGCACATGTCTGTCACATGAAGTTACTGTAATTATTTTCACCAGAGTTGAGGGGCTTGGATCCACCAGTCTTTGCTCCTGTGGAGTGGGTCCATGCAGGACATTTAATTTGTTTTGCAGAAAAGTTGTGTTATTTTTATTTTCTTCCCATTTTTTACTACAACTGTTGAGCAGAGTTATTTTTTGAATAATTGTGTTGGGTAGAGTTTGGTCTGGTTCAACATGATCTAACAGTCGACCACGATTTTGAAGCAGTGACCAATCAGTGACCAGCAGCTGGTGAATCTGTTGTGACCTTTCATCGAGATTTTCAATCTCCAACAATGCCGTTAGTGAACTGTTCATCTGATAAAATGAAGCTGCTGATTGAGTAATATCAGGCACAAGGATGCACACGGAACATGCTTTCTTCATCGTATCATGAGAAACAAGGATTCACATGGAACATGCTTTCTTCATCGTATCATGAGAAACAAGGATTCACACAGAACATGCTTTCTTCATCGTATCATGAGAAACAAGGATTCACATGGAACATGCTTTCTTCATCGTATCATGAGAAACAAGGATTCACACGGAACATGCTTTCTTCATCGTATCATGAGAAACAAGGATTCACATGGAACATGCTTTCTTCATCGTATCATGAGAAACAAGGATTCACATGGAACATGCTTTCTTCATCGTATCATGAGAAACAAGGATTCACATGGAACATGCTTTCTTCATCGTATCATGAGAAACAAGGATTCACATGGAACATGCTTTCTTCATCGTATCATGAGAAACAAGGATTCACATGGAACATGCTTTCTTCATCGTATCATGAGAAACAAGGATTCACATGGAACATGCTTTCTTCATCGTATCATGAGAAACGAGTCAAAATCTAGGTTGCAGCCTCAAGACATGGCACTCATGTAAAAACATACGCAATTATTTTGGGGAGGATTTTCTGTTTGTTGATGCCTTTTGAAGATAGGACTTAAACAAATATTGGGTGACATTATGCAGGACTGTGATGGAAATATTGATATGGTCCATTGCTGTAGGGTATTGACTGCTGTTCTCATATTAATTGGTAGGTGACCATTCACAGATGTTGACATTTACATAGTCATGCAAAGTGTAGTCATTCTCAGACCTCACTGAATTAGTTCCTTAAAATGTTGATAATTTTCCAGATTAAAAAACGCATCAATGTAACAGTGTTGTGACACAGTGCATATATAGGACATACAGTAATAACTGTTGATGTTTAAAAACATTTATCTCTGACAATTATGGTAAAAAAATTTTGTTTCTTTAATAACTCCATGGTGTCATATTGATAATTGTTTCCACAAAGTTGTGAATTTCCAAGATGTTGGACTGTAATACAACGCTGTGCAGTAAACGTTTATGCAATTTAAAATAAATTGACTTCCATAACAGTTCACTGCTCTGTGCTTCATGACACAACTGTTGGTCATATTCACATGGACTGACATTTTAAAGTTCAGTATGCGGACCTTGACCCTCCTCTCCATTTTTTTATGCTTTGTAGAATAGGTATATGCCAACAATTTTAAACGACCCCTAAATGCACACTGGTCTGCAACTCAGCAAAACTCTAATCGTGGGAATGGGCCAAGTGCAACACATTTTCGGCGATAATTGCGGAAAACACCACTTGGGGCGCATGCATAGGCAGTTCCAGAAAATAATGCTGCGATCGCTGCGGTCACACAACATTTTTTGTACAATGTACACTGACCCGGGCACACAACCATGGAATGGAACATCGTTGCTTGTTGTACAATGTACGCTGATCTGGGCATACAACCACGGAACGGAACATCGTTGCTTGTTGTACAATGTACGCTGACCTGGGCACACAACCACGGAACAGAACATCGTTGCTAGTTGTACAATGTACACTGACCCAGGCACACAACCACGGAACAGAACATCGTTGCTAGTTGTACAATGTACACTGACCTGGGCACACAACCACGGAACGGAACATCGTTGCTTGTTGTACAATGTACGCTGACCTGGGCACACAACCACGGAACGGAACATCGTTGCTTGTTGTACAATGTACGCTGACCTGGGCACACAACCACGGAACGGAACATCGTTGCTTGTTGTACAATGTACGCTGACCTGGGCACACAACCACGGAACAGAACATCGTTGCTAGTTGTACAATGTACACTGACCCGGGCACACAACCACGGAATGGAACATCATTGCTAGTTGTACAATCACCGAATCATGCGACTTGTAACAAAAGTTTAGCAATGTAAACCTAGCATTGTACTTCTCAAATGTTCAAATCTGTTACAATTACAGATGCATTATGCAGGACCAAAACAACAAGTGTGTTTATTGTTATGTAAACAGGTGTTCTAAATAAGTCTTGATTTTCAAATTGTGTAAGACGGCAGTTTTAAAATTTTTCAGGTAAAGTTTGTGATATGAAAAAAATTCATATATTACAATTACGGCATCATTTCTAAACCACTATCAGTTACAAACACAGCATTGTGCTTATAATCAATTACATAACTGGACCTAGCCCTGAGTGTACTGTTTATGGATTCATGGAGTGGCGGTCTGTACCCACTGTCAAAATATATTATTGAGTAAATGAGTTATGCGAATTGGCTTAGAAAGCATGTGCAACTATAGCCAGGTGTGGGCCATACCAGGTGAATTGTGCATGATTAGAACCTGTTTGAGTTGATTACATGTCCATTATACCGGTCAAGTACTCTACATGCAATCAAGTACACGCATGCATGCACATGCATGCATGCGCGAGTCTCCGCATGCGCATGCAAACGGTCAATGCACTGGGAGTTAGCCCATTCAGGGGCACAGTGGGAAACATCAAAGCCGTGAAGATGGGGCATAAGGGAAGCACTTAGTCCTAAGTGACTCTCACATGACACCTGAATGACGATGACACGCACTACCTGTGGAATGTGTCGGACACATGCACCTGCTAGATGCACTTAGGGCAACGTATTCATCTGGGGATAGATAAAAAAATTAACAAATCAAAATCAGTTGCTATGAAATGGTTTTCAAGCACATGTGTGTCATATGAAGTTACTGTAATTATTTTCTCCAGAGTTGAGGGGCTTGGACCCACCAGGCTTTGCTCCTGTGGAGTGGGTCCATGCAGGACATTTAATTTGTTTTACAGAGAAGTTGCTCCCATTTTTTACTACAACTGTTCAGCAGAGTTATTTTTTGTTTAATTGTGTTGGGGAGAGTTTGGTCTGGTTCTACATGATCTAACAGTCGACCCCGATTTTGAAGCGATGACTAATCAGTGACCAGCAGCTGGTGAATCTGTTGTGACCTTTCATCGAGATTTTCAATCTCTAACAATGCCGCCAGTGAACTTTTCATCTGATAAAATGAAGCTGCTGATTGAGTAATATCAGGCACAAGGATGCACACGGAACATGCTTTCTTCATCGTATCATGAGAAACAAGAGTCAAGATCTAGGTTGCAGCCTCAAGACATGGCAATTATTTTGGGGAGGATTTTCTGTTTAAATATTGGGTGACATTATGCAGAACTGTGACAGAAATATCGATATGGTCCATTGCTGTAGGATATTGACTACTGTTCTCATATTAATTGGTAGGTGACCATTCACAGATGTTGACATTTACATATTCATGCAAAGCGTACTCATTCTCAGGCCTCACTGAATTAGTTCTTTAAATGATTGAAAAACGCATCAATGTAACAGTGTTGTGACACAGTGCATATATAGGACATACAATAATAACCATTGATGTTTAAAAACATTTATCTCTGACAATTATGCTAAAGTTTTGTGTTTCTTTAATAACTCCATGGTGTCATATTGCAAATTGTTTCCACAAAGTTGTGAATTTCCAAGATGTCGGTCAGACTGTATTACAATGCTGTGCAGTGAAGCAATATAAAACAAATTTAGTTCCATAACAGTTCACTGCTCTGTGCTTCATGGCACAACGGTGGTCATAATATTTCAAATGGACTGACATTTTAAAGTTCAGTATGCGGCCCTTGACCCTCCTCTCCACTTTTGTATGCTTTCTAGAATAGGTATTACGTATATGACAGTTTTGAACGACCCCTAAATTAACTGGTAGTGAAAGTATCAACTGGGTAAAGATGGGCAGAGTCCATGTTGGTCATGTGGTGATAGCAGGCTCCTGCAGTGGACAGGTCAAGATAGTGGCATGCTCACAGAGTGGCCATGTTTGTTTTGTTTTTCCTGAACCTGCTACTTGTCCTGTAGAGCTGACTTACTGTCATCAAGTGTGAGATTAATGGCCTGCCTGGATTAGCATGATAGATTAGATAAGCAGTGTTAGTGTTTTGTGGTTGGGTAGGGAAGTCTAGTCATCATCGTATTATGACTGTTTTATTCCCCATTTGGAGTGGCTGTTCGGATCCTCCTCAATCAGGATGTCCTGTCCATTGTGTCCTCCTTCACAACCTCTGCCTCCTCTCATCCAACGGCAGCCTCCGTGACTTCTTTATCACGTTATCTTCTTGTCTACCTACGATATGCCTGAACCATCTCAGTCTGATCTTTCATAGTTCTTCTCTGTCTTCTTTCTGATGTCTTCATTACGTCTTCTCTCTAACACAGATATCCCCACAAGTTATCTCCACATTCTCATCTCCATTCTTTCAAGTGTTCTTTCTTCATTCTTATGCATGACTCACGTCTCTGCCCCATGTCAAGGCAGGTCTCCCTGCAGTCTTGTAAATACCACACAAGTCTTGTGAGATTACATTTACCCCCCACAGTGGTCTTGTGAGTTATGTTGGTTCATTAGGTCTAGCAGTTAATTTTGTTACTTCACTAGATTTTTCAGTGTGGTTATGCAGTGGTAGGAACTGCCTAGCTACAGGCATGATGAGAAAGGCCCAAGATGTGACATCATCAAATGACATTACCCCACGGGGCTGGAATGTAATATAGGAGTAGATAAAATTTTGCTCAGAACTCCTGAATGACTTATGTAGTCACAGCTGTCCCTGTGTCATGGAATGCAATTTAATCACCACCATTACATGGCTGCTGCCCTCACAGGTGGAGAAGGACCACCAGCATAATAATGACTTGTAAGCTTAATGATGACCTGTGCTAGTGCTCAAAGTCAACTCCAGGAGATTGGCTATTTATTTTTGGTTATTTGAAATGGGAGACTGGCCATTTGAAAGGGATATATTGGCCATTTGAAGGGGAGATATTGGCCATTTGTAGGGGAGAGATTGGCCATTTGAAAGATAGATTGATTATTTGAAGGGGAGATATTGACCATTTGAAGAGGTGTGCGTGCTTGCACGCATGCGTGCTCGTTCGTTCGTTCAAACAAACTTATGAGAAACTAGGAAGGTAGTTTGGGGTATGAGCCACAAGTCAGGCCCGCCCAGTCATTTCTTTCTTTTTATGTGACTGTGTAAGCAAGATGAAGTAGACCCCCCAGGGGGTGGATGTGCAACTAGGTGTAGAGTGACTGTCAATGACAGTGCTGATTGTCACTAGCTAAGTTTCAGTGACATGTGAGATATAAATATGTATTCTATATCAGGAATAGACTGCTGTTCTGCTAAACGTCACTCTGTCATTACCAGCCTTCCCATGTGTTGCTGCTCCAGCCAGCAGGGAAATGCAACCCCTGCACACAATGTGTTTTTTAAGGCCAATCACAAGAGCAATTTGTCCATATGAAATCCTGCTCTGACTATATGAAATTTATTAGCATATTTACTACCAAAGAAAATTGAGTAAAAAAACATGCCCTTATGACATTCTGCACTGGCCACATGATTTGAACCTTAAAAAACACTGCCTGCATGACGTCCACATCATCTAAAGTGACCAAGTTCCTGTCTATAGTGCACCCTTTGTTATTATTCCACACCTATTTTATCTGACTGGCTGTCAGTGTCATGTACTGCACCAATCCCAGTTTAGCTGTGATCAGTTCTTTAGGGAGTACCGCATCAAACAAGAAAGTCTTGTGCTAACTCGAGATAAGATTGTTTGTAGTAAGGAATATGATACAGTAAATTGTCAGATGAACATTGCTGAGATATCAGCAACATTGTCAGCCATTTGTATAAGTTTGGCAGAATATGCTATTACCATTACATTAGTCAATGTCACATTTCCACTTGCTGTCTTTGATAGCTCTATGGTTTATGTTGACACGAATTGATTGTACCCAACACTGAACTTTTTATGGTTTACCCAAGCGGAAATTTCTGTTGTGTGACAGGCTAAGGAACACGTTGCAAATACTACAATTGCAAAGACTTTCTTGAATGGAAATTTCTGTTGTGTGAGAGGCTAAGGAACACGTTGCAAATACTACAGTTGCAAAGACTTTCTTGAATGGAAATTTCTGTTGTGTGAGAGGCTAAGGAACACGTTGCAAATACTACAGTTGCAAAGACTTTCTTGAATGGAAATTTCTGTTGTGTGAGAGGCTAAGGAACACGTTGCAAATACTACAGTTGCAAAGACTTTCTTGAATGGAAATTTCTGTTGTGTGAGAGGCTAAGGAACACGTTGCAAATACTACAGTTGCAAAGACTTTCTTGAATGGAAATTTCTGTTGTGTGAGAGGCTAAGGAACACGTTGCAAATACTACAGTTGCAAAGACTTTCTTGAATGGAAATGTATTGTTTTAGCGATATAAAATTAATAATTCTTACTCCACGAACAACTATCATCATCATCTTTGTAAAATGTATTTTTAAATGTGTGATCTAAATATGCGATAAAAAAGCGGCACCATGACAACATTACCTATTTTACGAACAAATATAGATATTGTAGACTAACATTAGCTTTGTGCAATGTCTTGCTTAGATTACGTACTGCCATTGATGTATATGTTGCTACCAGGATACTGATGAATGCCTCGGTCGCAGTCCTTAATCACCAGCCATATCAATATATTAGTAACACACCAAGTCACCACCTCTCCAGTTCCATCAACCAGGAAACATGGAGGAAGTTTAAAGGTCCGTCCTCAAAACCATTTTTTTGCTAGTCTCATTTCAAATTCATTTTGCGAAAAATCAAACCTACATAGTATCCACGGCAACGTGCTAGCTCGTTTGTGCAACTTTTGTATGTAGTTTTTATGAAATCATCAGATAAACTGTTAAATTATGTGATGTTTGGTCAAACATTAAGTGAAGTGAAAATGGAAACGCGAAGAACTCATAAATTCCACCCTTAGTGAAATTGTCTAACTTTGTCATGTGATCGGTGAGAGGATTGAAGTCACGACTAAAGTAAATTCTTTCAGTGATTTAAAAAAATAGGCATTTGTTTGTTAATTGACTACGGATGGTACTTAACCATTTCAGTACTACAGCCCTGATCTGCTGTGACCACTAAATACTGCATTTCCAGTGAATATGCAAGAAAATCGATTGCATCACTTCAAGTCAAGATTTCAGCAACAAAATTGCATTTTATGAATAGGAATATTATATATATATTTTGAAAATACGATAATCAGCGAGTAAAACGAGCCATACCATTTTACAGTTTATCGTCATGGTAACCAGCAATCCAAGATGGCCACCACAATTTCAACGTTTTTGCAGTTGCTGAACGCAGTTGTATGCCAATGTACATATTTAATGTAAACTACTCATGTTGATCTTGACGGATTCACAAACACCTTTTTCTTCTAACAAAAATGAAACTACGCATCATCCAGCATTGATAGTACAGTGCGCAGGTCATCCTCAGCGTTTACACCGTCACATTCATCATCACTGATGTCCGATTAGCCATCGAAAATACTCCCGCTGTCAGTATCCGTTTTGCCTCCGGCTTGGCTGCTAAGTTCGCCAACATCATCGTTGTTTCGATCGTCAACATCCGACAAAGATTTGTTGCTAAAACTATCAAATAATCTGTCGAAAACATACGGCAGTAAATTGTCAGTTGAAGTAATACCATCCGCCACTGCATATAACAGATTTTGATAATCCATCATTAAAAACTGCGAAAATCTCTGTAAAATGATATTGAGCGATAATAAATGATTGCCGCTACCGAATAGCTAATTCATTCGCCATGACAACCGTATACCGTACTTAGTGGATAATTATGAATAAAAGCGATTTAAATGCCGGTATACTGGCCTGTTGTACAGTAGCGTCACACACCGTGAGGCCGGTATACCGGCCTGTCATACTGAAACGGTTAAACTATTCATACACTACATATTTGGACATCAATGAAATGGATTCACGATGGGCTAAATTAGTTTAGGATGAAGTTTTAAGTGAAATAAATCAAGTTGAGTAAATGTCATGGTCTACATCCAGCCAGCATTAAGTTTTAAATTAATTTTAAATTGAGAGACGAGAAGCATAGAAACCCAGTAGTTTGTCCAGTTATTTAACTGAAATTAAATAATGAATTTGTACAAATAGCTATAATGTTGTGGAGAGAGGTTCGATTTTTCTCGAAATGAGTCTGAAACTGGATGAGAGTTAAACAGTCGAATTGAAGAGGAAGCTTTATGTCATTATGAAATGAAAAGATCTGTACATACAATTTGATAAGTACAGCTGTAGTAGTTTTCTGGTGGTGTGCCTTGTAGTGTGTCAATATTGACTTACAGGCTTGATGTTCTGTGGTCCGTACCAGCTGGTGAAGTATTTGTTTCATCCAGGTGTGTTTTTGTTTGAGTTACTCAGCCTGTTTTAGCGGGTCCACTCTGAAGTGTTGTGCGCTTGGAAATGCTTATAAATTAGTTGATAATTTCAAGAATGTCACACTGCTTATAGCTGTGTACTTTAGCTATCGGCTGCTCATATTTGGATTGGATGATTTTAGAAGTTCCTCCTCATTTAAATTTTTTCCATTTCATCATATTTATCACTATGACGTGCTAGTTCATTTGTGCAAATTTATTATTTTGTTTTGGTGAAACCATCGGGCAAACTATAACTATTTTTTACCGGGCGCAGTCGAAAATCACAAAAGCAGTAAAATGACAAAAGTAGCTCCGTGTCTGTGCAACATCAAGCAATTCACTTTTTAAAAATGTTATTCCTTCCTAGTTGTTGGTACATAAGCCAAGTTCTTACATTATCCAGGCTATGACAACACCAAGCTCCAAGTAACAAGAGCCAGGTATGCATTAACTGATTAATTAATAGAGCTCTTTGAACAGAGGCTACTAGGACTGTACGCCCTTGTTGTCTCTTGGTCCTGCCAACAGTGTAAGTTGATGCTGCTTCATGTAAGTCAGTGGTGCATGCAGTGTGCCACCTTAGCACCTTGTGTGTGAAACCACTGTGTACATCGTAGGTAGGTCACATATAGCTTAGATGTTTATTTGAGTCAGTAATCACAGAGGAGCACAGAACCCTGTGGTATAGGGGACTTGTAAATAAAAACATAAAAAAATCCCCCATCCAAAACAGTGGAGACCCTGTGCATGCTTTACCAGTGCATTCAATGAAAAGCTGATTATTGCAATATTTCAACCGGGGGGGGGGAGGGGACTGTATACCTTTCAAATTTTTGTGAGACATTCCAAGTGGACCCCTGACCCACGCACACATCCACTTTTTGATTGTTTTTTTTTTTTATTTACACAGCCCCGTATACACTGTTTTTGTAGCCTATAAGTAACTATTGGAAACATGGTGTAAACAAATTTTTTTAGATTCTTTGATGACATTTTAGTGGTCTTATTTGACATTCACACTTTCTTAAGAAGTGACACTTGTCTGGTTTGCCAAGTCACTGCTGGCTATATTCTTTCTTCTTCGTCCTGTTGAGTCAAGTCTTCTTTGTACTGGGGACATCTGATCCCTCAGATGCTGACTGAACTGCTGGTTTTGGGTGGCCACTGGAAAGGGTAGGCTTGTTATAAGACCTGGGGAAGGGTGAAAGGGCTACCATTGTCAAGGCTTTGGGGTGTGTTGCAGCTAGTGTTATGAGGGCAGTTAGCACAGACTTGTCCCTTGTAGGTGTAAACAGAGTTCATGGCACCCACCTAGCCCATTTCAACATGACTGCTCCTGCATGGTAGTCCTCAGAGTCGAAACAAACATTGGAATGAGAGCTTTCTTGGTTGTCTAGATTACGTAACCCATTGGTTTTGATGTGCCACTGAACTGGGTTCCCTGGGGTTTTGGTACAATAGAAGTTTTCGCAGTGTATTATATGTGTAGGTTATTTAGTTATTCGGTATATGCATGCTCATGATGCTGTCATAGTGAGAATGAATTTGGCAAACAAATGTGGTCCTTTGTGGATTGTTGTAGCAATGGCATTTGTCATGTTAATGCATGGCTATGATATTCACCTGCATGTCATATGTATTATAACAACATTAATAAATCATTTTCACAGGTAAAACCGATGTTTTATTGATCAAAATTTACCTATGCAAGTAAATATTTTGGGTTCGTAAGGGAAGTCAACTCTCTATGTGACTGACACTGGATCTGTCCACATAAAGTGGTGATGAGTTCAGATTGTGTTACTGTACTGGTGTAATGAGATCCAGTGAAGGTTGATAGTGTTGCTGATAGCAGTTAGTTACACATGGGTGAGTCCAGGCTTAATGGTCATGGCTGACAGATTATCATCTTACAGTGGACTGTTGACCACATCTAGGCTGTTAATCTGTCTGTGACTCCTCTACATGTGGTGTGGTTGTTGCATTTAGTTTAATTTGATTTATCAGTTTATCAACATTTCCCTTCATAAATGTGTATACCAATACTACATTTTATAACATATGGGCTAATCCTACCATGGTTAGACCATCAGCTCACAACTAACATGTCTGGGCGACATGTTTCTGTCCTTCCTGCTGTAGTTTCATCACCTGTTAAAACAGCACCTGACACTTGCTTGTTTAAAATTTGACCTACACCCACAGAGTGATTGGTATTGGAAGCATAGGCAACACTTTTAGATTTGACCTACACCCACAGAGTGATTGGTATTGGAAGCATAGGCAACACTTTTAGATTTGACCTACACCCACAGAGTGATTGGCATTGGAAGCATAGGCAACACTTTTAGATTTGACCTACACCCACAGAGTGATTGGTATTGGAAGCATAGGCAACACTTTAAGATTTGACCTACACCCACAGAGTGATTGGCATTGGAAGCATAGGCAACACTTTTAGATTTGACCTACACCCACAGAGTGATTGGTATTGGAAGCATAGGCAACACTTTTAGATTTGACCTACACCCACAGAGTGATTGGCATTGGAAGCATAGGCAACACTTTTAGATTTGACCTACACCCACAGAGTGATTGGTATTGGAAGCATAGGCAACACTTTTAGATTTGACCTACACCCACAGAGTGATTGGTATTGGAAGCATAGGCAACACTTTTAGATTTGACCTACACCCACAGAGTGATTGGCATTGGAAGCATAGGCAACACTTTTAGATTTGACCTACACCCACAGAGTGATTGGTATTGGAAGCATAGGCAACACTTTAAGATTTGACCTACACCCACAGAGTGATTGGCATTGGAAGCATAGGCAACACTTTTAGATTTGACCTACACCCACAGAGTGATTGGTATTGGAAGCATAGGCAACACTTTTAGATTTGACCTACACCCACAGAGTGATTGGTATTGGAAGCATAGGCAACACTTTTAGATTTGACCTACACCCACAGAGTGATTGGTATTGGAAGCATAGGCAACACTTTTAGATTTGACCTACACCCACAGAGTGATTGGTATTGGAAGCATAGGCAACACTTTTAGATATTCAAGACATTCAGTAGCAGTCAATGGAAGCAAAAGTTGTCTTACTTTGGACACATTATGCAAGTGAAAGAAAGCCCCCAAAATTAAGTCATGTTGGGTATGATGGATGGAACGTAAAAGAGGGGACGCCCCAGCACAAGGGCATGGACCAAATATTAAAAGGATTCCACTGGACTGTCACTGGCTAAACTGACAGAGGCGGTGCAGGATTGAGATGGCTGGAGGAAACTGATCATGCAAGTCATCAGAGGTCGGCTGCGATTTGAGATGATGTTTCCACAGATTATTGGATACAGGAAACCAGATTCATGCTGAAACTCTCCAATCATGCTTACGTAATTATGCTGCTGTAGTGGTGATTTGGTTGTGAAGCAAGTCTCCATGTGCACCGTGTACTAACAGTTGGTAGCTGCGGTTCTCACATTAATTTTATTCATACTAAATGCATCAGACCAAATCCTCATTACATTGGCGGCCTGATGTTTTGTAGACACCCAAAGGCACTGGGCAGTTAATAATCTCGTAATGTTCAGAGCTGTGCCATTTGATTGTGGTAATCCATAGTGGCAGCAGCGGCGAATTTAAAGTACAAAAACATTTGTTTTGGGATCATTTCTAAGAACATTGCTTATGAAAATTCAGATTGTCATAAATACACAGTGACAAATATATCATCAATACCTGGTGTCTGTCAACTCGATGAACATGTATACCATATTTTTTTCAAAAAATCAAGCAGTATACCTACAGAAAATAAATAGATAAAAGAAAATATATATCATAAAAAACAGTATTTATAAATTATACAAGGCTGCAGTCCACTGTATCTGCAGTTTCTACATAAAATACATGTCACTAATTATAAGCATTTTTGTATAGCAGATGACTTGTGATTTGGGGAGTTATGAAAATAACACCATTTCATGATTTTGCATGTGGTCGACGATGCCTTGGCTTTGCTGTGGTTACAATGTTGACGACGACCGTAATGCAAATAATTTGGGAATTGAGACAGCGCGCTGTTCCCAGGCACTAATAACTAGAGCAATACACTCGGTTGGTGGTGGCATAAAACTACTTCGCGATGCTTTTTTAATTAATGGGATTTTATATGTGGAAAAGGCGTTGTTATCGGGAGGTTTTGATGCCATAAAATCGGGAATCGGGAGTTGAACGTGAAATAGGGAGCCTCCCACCGAAATTGGGAGGGTTGGCATCTTTGTTACAAATAAAATAATAATTTGTACTTTTTCTTCAGAAAGCACATCCAGCGGCAACATATGTTAAAATGTTGCGTGGAATATTGACAATGCACACCGGAAAAAACGATTTCTTCTAAGACCAAGTTGTCTCCTGCTCTGCCACTATAGCCAGTCTATACGCCATGAACGATTGCAGCCATTTGTTTATTGCGATGTCAACCCAACAAGTGCTGGGGCTATCCCCTGTGTTTTCATGCCACCACCCCTACTGGCTAAATGATAATTACCATATATAAACAAGTTGTGCTGTGATTGGATTCAGGGGTAAATTTCTACGGTAAATAGTTGTAGTGAGCACCCGTAGATTTCGCAACAGATTACACAAACTCCGGCAGCAGTTACCGTGATGCTTAATTAGGAACACTGATCATAGTCAAATTTATTGTTGTGACTGCAAACGCCTGTGATTTCGACTGGTGTACAACGTATATGGGACGCTACGTTTTGAACTCGCAGACATCATTGCAGGTGTTTTGTGTGTGTTAGTAGCATCGTTCTGTTTTCGGAAAGACTGGGTACCTGTAGACGTTTGCCTCGTACCAGAAAAAAATCCGTTGCCGGTACTGGGTACCGGAATATTTCATAGGCTAGTGGAATCTCTAAGCCTGCACTTTGAAACAACTCTGTATGCTGCCACACATGTGCAAACGAATTGATGTAACCCCTCTAGCAAGTATTGTGCTAGAGGACTATGCATTGGTAAAATCGCATTTCCGTTTCGCGCAAGAAAATGGCGGCGCCCATGCCTATGATGCTACGACAGTTACATCTTGATCAAAACAAAACAAAATTATTCACGAATATTGCATCGCAAAGTTTGCGATACAAACATGCAGTTGACTAGCAAACCGCAATATATGCATCGCAAAATGCGATGCGATCCCACTTATTTCATGCCCAGCATATGCAGTCTGATATGCTGTAGGAATTTAATGGCTGTCTATGGTAAATTAATTTTTCTACCATTATTTAATTCTGAGACGTTGACCATGAAGATACAGTTGTGTTAGGAGGTTGCTTCACTTACTTGTTGGGTGAATCAGAAGTCATCTATTTAACACCCTGAACACTGATAACTATTTCCACATGTGCACCTAGTTGAGATCATAATAAAGTCATAATACCAGCCATAGTCATGTTGAGGTCAGCTCCAGGCATTAGGTCATAATTGGGTTGTGTTTGCTGTTCGCTAGCTTCAATCCCATGTTGGCTGTAGTGTTAGTTTATGATGTGTTTATTGCTGCCATGGTGAGATGTTGCTGACAACAGTAATGAGAAACATTCAGCAAGTGCAGTTTAGCCACCCACTAGAGGCAGTTCATGTACCTAAATTATCCGTGTCTAAGAAATAAGACTTTTATTATGAAGGTTTTCATTTGGGTGTGGAGGCCAATGACTATGGATGGGATTGAAGAACAGTAACTGTATTATAAATTCCCACGCACTCACGCAAGTATGCACGCACACAGACACAATTACTCAATATGAAGACTATGGTGCCAGAACACGAGCTCAGAGGCACATCAAAAAGAAAGGTTGGGCAATCTCAAAATCGGTATGCAATATTAAAGTTGTAAACAGATGGATGAATACAGAGCTAAGGAGGGTAGACACGGCCAAAAAGAGAAGTCTTCAGCTAGGGGACTGTGACATGTTATATATTTTCTTACTGACCTAAGACTAGGGAGTGAGTCCCAAAGATTTTCCGTTGTAGAATGTGGTCAGAATTGTCTGTAATGAAGCATGACTGTTTAACATTGTAATGTATAAAATATACAGGTTTGGTAAGTTCCTCTCTCTGTCTCCAGATCACAGATAACTGCGACAGTTTACCGTGTGAGAACAACGGCACCTGTTTTCCTGTGAATGCGACTACGCCAGGGGACGTAAGTTCTTCACCCAGTCACACAGACCTGTCACACTGTACACATTTCCCGTATACAAAACAGGGTTTTGGGATTTTGCATGGAATATGGCCGTATCCCGTTTTAATACAGGTTTGCTTGACATGGAAGAATTATGATAACGTACATATTTTCTATTGTTCATCACATCAAAATATGTAATCAAATGACAAACAACTGAAAAGCAAATGCTTTCGATGCTTGGCAGATTTTCGGCAAGGCCTAGTCAATTTTGCTTGAAGTTGGTAATTTTCATAACCTCATAAATGACAACACTCCATCAAAATATGAACGCAAGAGAACGGTTAACAAATGACAATTTTTAGGCGGCTTTATACAGAATGTTAAGTCAAAAATGCAGATTTAAAAAAACTGTGGCACTGGTCAGATCTGTCAGTGAGCAGCAGTACAGCATTTGACCAGTGTCAATGTCGACAGATAGCATAGTAGTTCATCTAGCATAATTCTAGGACAATGTCAAAGACATAGAGACAAGTTCCATCCACGGATAATAATTCCAGGGCAATACCACAAGGACAATATATTGGATAATATCTCGAGGACAATATCCAAAGGATATCTATTGATAAAATCTGTAGAACAATATCCCAAGGACAACATATTTGGGTAATATATCTAGGACAACATGGAGAATATCTTTGAGGTTCAACAACGAGGATTTATGCAGACACACAGCATATGTGGTCCTGTCATTCTGGTTATGTAGCAGTGATACCAGTGTTAGTGACAGACACGACAGCAAGCACAAACCTTTCTGCGAGACTCATTTCTGATTGATAAAATTATTTATTACACCCATATCCTTTCTTTACTTGACCTAGAATTACCCCTGTACAAAGCAATAGTTAGACCTCATTTGGAATATTGTATTCAAGCATGGAGGCCGTATCGTAAAAAGGACATAGACAAGCTAGAAATAATACAACGAAGAGCAACTAAAATGATTCCAGAATTGAGAGACCTTAGTTACGAAAGTCGCTTATTACAATTTGGTTTGACAACTAAGAGGAGACCAAATAGAAGTGTATAAAATAGTGCACGGTTATGAGGATGTTGATAGGAATATGTTCTTCAAACTTAAAGAAGGCAGTAGAACCAGAGGACACAAAGCATTAGTTAAGGAGCAGTGTAGGTTGGACATGAGAAAGTACTCTTTCTCACAGAGGGTGATAAATGAATGGAACAAACTGCCAAATGATTGTGTTAATGCTAGTAGTGTGAATATGTTTAAAAATAGAATTGACAGATATTTCATAAGGGCAGGCTACACATAGATGAGAAAATTGTTGGACTCTCGATAAGCCAATGGCTTCCTTGTCCACTTGCCATCTGGAACTTGTTGTTTGGGATGGCAATCTTGTTAAATCTACTCGCTCAATAAGTCTGCCTACTAGCCCGATAAGCCTGGCAACCAGCTCATCTTTGCTGTTTTTGTTGAACTTTAACTTCTATACTATGACAATGCAAGGAAATAAATGTATTTCTTTTCTCGCTAAGCTATACATTATTAATTAACTTATTTGAATCCATTGTTTTTATGTGTATTTACTGCATTTTACAATATACTCTGTTATGTAATTATCTTCTTTTAAGCTATGCTATGTATGTATTTATGTGTAAAACTCACGGCTCTTAGGAAGATAAATATAAGGGTTTTCATGAATAATTGGTTTCATGATTATTTTTTAGTTGCTCTTCAACTGTTCGTGCGAGCCCGGCTACACGGGACAGAGGTGCGAGAAAGAGATTGACTACTGTGACAGCGCCCCCTGTCAGCATAACGCAACTTGTACGACGCATCATAACTGGCTTAACCATACATGCGATTGCCTGCCAGGTGAGACAGATGGGTGTTTCTTTCATCACGGGTTAGATGTTTGTAATGGTAATATACCACTGTTGAACAATCAAAACAATGGAAGTCCATTTAGATCTGCACCGTGTGGTTGGTTGGATATGGGTCTATTGCACTAACTTCTAATGCACAAAAATGGAGTTATATTGTTTTGGTTCCTCGACAGATGTGTTGTTGAAGAATAAGAACAACGAAAGTTAATTTCCGTGAGTTAGAAGTTAGTCTAATAGACCCACATCCAACCAACCACACGGTACAGATCTAAGTGGACTTCAACTGTGATATTTTAATAATAAGAAGAACTTACATAACGCATGAATCCACTTAAAATAAACAGTAACATAGAAGAGCTGACACTTAATAATTCTATACAAAAAGGAGGTATAGAACATTACAGTTATTAATATATCATAGGTCATTAAACACTACAGTTGATCTAGGCTTGTTGATCCCCATGTGCCCACCCTGAATGGTGCACGCACACCTGTAAGACTGGTGCCCACCCTGAGTGGTGCACGCACACCTGTAAGACTGGTGCCAACCCTGAGTGGTGCACGCACACCTGTAAGACTGGTACCAACCATGAGTGCTGCACGCACACCTGTAAGACTGGTGCCAACCCTGAGTGGTGCACGCACACCTGTAAGACTGGTGCCAACCCTGAGTGGTGCACGCACACCTGTAAGACTGGTGCCAACCATGAGTGCTGCACGCACACCTGTAAGACTGGTAACAGAAATCCATACGACCCACAAATGAATCCGTATAATTATCTTCGACTGCTTGTTGGCTGCGCATACTTGATGGGAGCTTGCTGTGCAAACTGGCATATATTGATTGGATCTCGCGAAACTAGCGCAGTTGACTGTACACAGCTAAAATATTCAGTTGCTCTTCTGACATGGTTTGAACTTATGATCTGTTATTTGCTATTTGACAAAAACGTAACACATAATCCCATAATACAAAAAAGCTTTGTTCAAAATGCACAAAACCGTAAGAAATGTCTCCTACACCCGTAAGACCACATTTAAGAAATTATTGAAGAGTTGTTGGTAGACCGTAACTGTTTGTACAAATGTAACGCTGTACAACTGGTCTTATGTGAACAATATTTCTGTTGGGTGCTTTGCCATGCATTATATGTAACTTGGAAGTTCTGTAACCAAGGAAACCAGCATGCAAATACATTTATTCTTAGACTTGTTAGTGATGCCAAAATGTAAATAACATCTGTGTTCAATAAGATATTTACTATCATTTTTGATTTATGATTATTGCTAGGTTTCGTGCATGTTGTGTGTTTCTGTTGATAGGGTACAGTGGGCTAAACTGTGAAACAAACATAGATGAATGTGCCTCCAGTCCCTGCCAGCACGGGGCGTGCATCGATGGGGTGAACAGCTACACATGTTATTGCCCAGGTACGTTGACTGATTGGAACATTTTAATGTCAACAATTTTTTTTTAAATATCAAAGAAATATGTTTGTATGATGTTAATATGAAAGCATGTAATTATGTACATGTTGTCAATAAGATAGAATGGGGGTATATTCTGCTATTGCTAGCATGACTGTCAGAGTAGGGTGACGTGCCATTGGTGCCTTTCTAGGGTACACTGGGGCAATGTGTGCCATTGACGCCTTTCTAGGGTACACTGGGGCAATATGTGCATTTCACTGGGGTAATATGTGCCATTGGTGCCTGTCTAGGGTGCACTTGGTAATATGTGCCATTGATGCCTTTTTAGTGCGCACTGATTCCATATGTGCCATTGGTGCCTTTCTATGGTGCACTGGGGTAATATGTGCCATTGGTGCCTGTCTAGGGTGCACTGGGGTAATATGTCCTATTGGTGCCTTTTTAGGGTGCAATGAGACAATATGTGTCATTTTTTCTTTTCAGGGTGGAGTGGGGTAAATTGTGAAGTGGACATAAATGAGTGTAATGTGACGAATGTGCCCGAGCCTTGTGTCCACGGAATGTGCGTCAACACGCCCGGCTCATTCCACTGTGACTGTTCAGGCAGTGGCTATCATGGTTTGATACATTCTATTTATTATTCAAATATAGCAGTGTGTGTCTGGGCATGTGTGCGTGCGTGTGTGTATGTTTGTGGGTGCGTGTGCGGGTAAAAAAATGGTATTGATTCTTTTTAAAATAATACAGTTGATAAACACAGTTTTTCAGCTGTATTATTTAAGAAAGAATGAATATAATTTTTTAGTTAACATATTCCTTTTAAAATGTTTGGGTGATATGGACAATGTTAAATGTGTATTAATGATCTGCTTAATTAAAATATCTCTGGGTGAATATCGTGCTTACATTGCATGCATAGAGGAATGTAACTACACGGGTGATAATGATCTGCCCAACATTGTATATCACGAGATCCAGTGAATACCTGACCCCAATAAACTTGTCCACAAATATTGGAAATTCTCTGCAGCTGTTCACAAACGTACTGAATGTTGATATTTATAAACACAACGGTCAAAATACAGTAAAAAAAAATTGTGGTTTATTAAAACACATAAAATATGATTTTATGATAAAATGGTCACATTTTGTAATTTGTTCTCAGGGTCACGCTGCGAGAACGACACAAACGAGTGTGACAACTCGTCTACATGTCTCAATGGCGCCACCTGTACAAACAAACCGGGTGACTTTGACTGCAACTGCACCCTGGGATATGAGGGGAAAAACTGCGGGACTGCCAACTGCAGTGCGGTGACGTGTCACAACGGGGGCAATTGCAGTGTCAGCGCCCAGCATGAGTGGCACTGTCAGTGTGTCACATTCTTTGAAGGTTTGTCATTTTAGTATCTTACGATGATAGTGATAATTATCAGAGCAAATGAAATAAGATAATTAATAAGTATTTTATCAGTGAAACATGAAAGATTATTAGAAAAGTTGTTTTCAACCAGCATTCAAGGTGGCTGGGGCGGTTAGCGTGTCAGTTGATTTTTTTCACTTTTTTCTTAACCTGTTAGGTTATACTGAACTAAACGTTGACACCACAAAAAATCACCCGGCACTAACGTCATATTTCGCCAATCCATCCTTTAAAAACGCAGTCCATTTGGAAATCCCATTGAGTTCCCGGAAAAGTGACAATGTTTCCATAGTAACGACCGCATGCGCTACAATGTTCGAACCAGCTTTGTAACCAGTTGTAACATAACCAAATAAATGAGAAAAAAAAATTATCTGGTATATTATATAGTATTTCAGTTAATTTATCTTTAAAACTTATATTAAAACTAATCAATTCAAGACAAGCATATAATAGCCACCCAAGCTACCTCAATTAGTAAAAATAATGATAATAAAACTTCTACAGCACTTAAATGCTCGGGTACTCAAGCTGAGAGTTCGTGAACAAGCACATGCTGAAGTCATCATCAGAGGGTGGGAACATCGAGGGTTTAGGGTAGAATACAGTTTCGAAAAAATATGTCTTGTTTTTTGCAGAAGTAGCTTTGGTTTCAGATGATTTTAAGGTGATGAGGAGTTCATACCAGATTATGGGCGCAGCTGAAGAAAAAGCGCAATTGCTCAGGTTGTTAAGCTTAGTTTTTGTGTGTGCTTTACGCGATGTTATTGTGAGTGATGAAACAGCGTTATGTTTACAGGCGAGTTGTGCGAGACACGGGGGCCATGCGTGGATGAACCATGTGCACACGGGGCTACATGTTCCCAGAGAGGTGCCAACTACACGTGTTCATGCACAGAAGGTTAGTGTTCTCTCTCCATGGCTGGCTCACCCACAAACCCCTTTGCCACAAATCCCCCTCGCCCACAAACAGCTCTTGCCCACAAACCCCCCTCGCTCACAAACCCCTTCACCTACAAACCCCCCTTGCCCCACTCCCCTCGCTCACAAATCCATTTGCCCACAAACCCCCCCGCACAAACCCCTTCATCCACAAACCCCCCTCACTCACAAACCTCTTCACCCACAAATATTTAAAAAAATGCTGTTGCTATCATGTGAGCCACCCTACTAGACTGTAAAATGTAAATAACATAGTCATTCATGATTTTCGTCCATTGTGCTAGATAGATGCACAAATAATAATGCTTGATGTAACTTGCAAAACTATGAGTAGTGAACTTGTTTTTCCATAAATCAGGTGCATTTTTATGGTATGTGGCAAACTGTACGTGATACTTCATTTAGCAAATTCGTGTTGTACCCAGGCATGGGGCAATTAACTTGAAAAGTTAATTAATTAAATTACAATGAACTCGGAAATGTTCCAATTAAATTAACCTCACACATTTTTCAGGTCAATTAAATTATTCTATTGTCTAGGCCTTCCCTCCAATTAACAGGTGTCTTAGTGAGCAGCACACACCAGTTGGTGCAGTGTCTATGTGCTCTGTGATGTTCTCCCTCCCATTCACACAGGCCTGAAACTCAGACTAGTGACCGGAATAGTTAATTAAATTAACAATTTAAATTAACCCATGCCTGGTTGTACCCTGAGTGTTTTCCGTGTGGGATGTGATTGGAGTATTTAGTGAGTTTCCACTTTGGTCCCGACAGGTTGGCAGGGTAAGAACTGTGATGTTGACATCAATGAATGTGCCGACACAACACTTTGTCACAATGGCGCGACCTGTGAGAACACGAATGGATCGTACAACTGTCTCTGCGTGCCGGGCTACACTGGGAGCCACTGTCAAGTGGACATCAACGAATGTCTCTCCCTGCCCTGTCATAACGGAGGGGTGTGCAAGGACGAAGTGAACAACTTCAGATGTGACTGCTCCGGCACAGGTATGTCTGTGGGTCAGCTGTCCAATTTCATTATCCATCTAGACGTCTACGTAATTACACACCTCTTAGAATTTCCAAACATGAAGTGCTCAGTTTTAACACATTGTTTTAAAATTAATATAGTTCTGACATATTTATGGATGCCCGTACCTCCAGGTCTGCAGTTCAAAACCAGTTTTATGTATATTGCTAATGCTTTAATCTACTATGCCATAAATAGATTTAACAAGATTTAACAAGATTTGCCATCCAAGCCAAAGGCCCAGATGGCAAGTGGACAAGGAAGCCATTGGCTTATCGAGAGTCCAACAATGTTCATCTACTTATAACCCGCCCTCCTGAGATATGTGTCTACCTTATTTTTAAACATATTCACGCTGCTAGCAGTTACACAATCTGTAGACAATTTGTTCCATTCATTTATTGTCCTCTGTGAGAACGAGTGCTTCCTGATGTCCAATCTACATTGATCCTTTACTAATTTTACCTCATGTCCTCTAGTTCTGCTATCCTTCTTGAGTGAGAAAAACATATTTCTATCAATATTTTCATACCCATTCAATATCTTAAAAACTTCAATCTGATCTCCTCTTAACCTCCTTGTCTCTAGAGTTGTCAAACCACATTCTTTCAGGCGTTCTTCATAACTAAGGTCTCTCAGTTCTGGAATAATTTTAGTTGCTCTCCTTTGTATGCGTTCAAGCGTATCTATATCCTTACGATATGGTCTCCATGCTTGTATACAGTATTCTAAATGAGGTCTAACTATTGCTTTATAAAGAGGTATAATTAACTTTTTTCCCTTGTATGTTATGTTTCTTCTAATCAATCCAAGAATTTGATTACCCTTTGAAGCTGCAATACCACACTGCTCTGAAACTTTCATATCAGCGCTTATTGTAACTCCTAAGTCCTTTTCTTTTACAGTAGTACCCAGAACAGTATCTCCCATTTTATAGTTTACATTCAAGTTCCCATGTCCTGTATGTAGGCATTTACATTTCCCAAAATTGAATAACATCTGCCATTTCTCAACCATTTCACTAATCTGTCTAGATCGTTTTGTAAATGTTGTTTATCACCATCAGTATTAACTTTTCTAAACAGTTTTGTGTCATCCGCAAATTTCAGTACGTTACTTGTTATACTGTCGTCCAAGTCATTGATATAAATTAAGAATAATATAGGTCCTAATACTGATCCTTGAGGTACCCCACTCAAAACCGATTTCCAATTTGAAACTTCTCCATCTACTACAACTCGTTGTCTTCTGTCAGTCAGCCATTGTTCTATCCAGTCAGTTATGCTATCCCCGATACCATGGGCTTTTAATTTAAGTAGTAATCTTTGATGTGGCACTTTGTAGTAGTCTTGTGTGGTTTTATACCCTTATTGTTATTTGTATCTGTATATATTTATATGTGTCATACTTGTTGTTTAGTCAAGTAGTTTTTATCAGTCCTGTGACTGGTCCTTGGACCTGTTGGAACTGAAATAAATAAAATGTCTGATGGCTGGGGGGAGGTCCGGGGTCCCATTGACCATGACCCAGTGGTTTATTCTCACTTGACCAGTGACACATGAATCATATCACTTGTTAAATGTACTGGAATGTTAACATCTGCTTAGTCTCTTCAAAGTCCTTCCTCAGTTCATTTTGCCCATCGTGAAACAGATTCCTTGATATTCAAAGACGTGGTCTGTTAATAGTTTTAAGTAACATGTACCGTTGGTTTAATAGACAAGTATGTACTTTTGTTTAAATCATCGAAACAATTGAATTTTGGCTGAACAAAATAATTTAATGCTTAGTTTGATTATGTCACCAAATAACAAATTTGCACAATGAACTAGCATGTCGTAGTGGTAGGTTTGATTTTTTTTTAAATGAGCCTGAAATGACAGTAGCCAAAAAAAAATTATTAGGAGGAACCTTTAAATGTATAAATTATTTACTGTTTCTGTTGCCTAGGTTACAACGGTACACAATGCGAGTTGGACATAGATGAATGTCTTGAGACGCCATGTCACAATGGCGGCAACTGTACAAACCTTCCCGGCAACTTCTCGTGTGCCTGTCTGTCTGGCTACGTTGGTGACGTGTGTCACTCCATCAACCCGTGCAATGACACTGACTTCTGTCAACACGATGGCAACTGTACATTCGAGGTGGACGACGCCCGACAGAACGTTAGTTGGCTGTGTACGTGTACGCCGGACTGGACAGGGCCAGTTTGTGCCGCCCATGTAAGTAACAGACACTTGTTGACTGATTCAGAACATAAATACATCTGTTGTTTAAAAAATCAGGGTTGGGATTAAATACACTTGTGGATCAAATACGTTGCATTTCTAAATTAAAAAATTTTAACGCTCTATTAAAATTTCAAATAGGCTATTATGGAAGGGCCAAATATGCTATGCGATCTGTCAATTGTAGATAATCCGTTGTTTTCATATTTTATGTTTCATTGATTATTATTGGTAATTTAAATGGTGAAAAAGTGGGTTGGATTAGGTAGATATGCAATGTGCATGTTCAAGCAGGTCAAACACATGATATACAGGTTGCTGTATTTGACCGAATACACCAAATATGAACATCAAATACAAATATGGGCTTCTGGAAAAAGTAAAATACAAATACTCAAAATATGTGTATTTAAATACAGATATGTATTGGACTCCAACTCTCGTATTGAGACAATAAGTAATCCTCTTATATCTGGAATTGAGACAATAAATAATCCTTTTATCATGCCACAGTACACATGTGTTTACAGTACTTCAAATCTATCACACAAGTGATTTGTCACCACTGTGTAAAACTACAATGATTTTGTCACCACTGTATGTAAAACTACGATTTTGTTACTGCTGTGTTTAAGACTACAGTGATTTTGTCTGTTCTGTGTTTAAGACTGATGATTTTGTCATTGCTACGTTTATGATTTTCTCACCACCATGTCTAAGACTACGATTTTCTCACCACTAAGACTAGGATAATTTTGTTACTGCCGTGTTTAAGACTAGGATGATTTTGTCACCGCTGTGTTTAAAATCCAGGATAATGTTGTTACTGCTGTGTTTAAGACCAGGATGATTTTGTTACTACAATGCACCACTGTGTTTAAGACTACTAAGATGTTACCACTATGATTTGTTGATGTTTTATCTGATCACATTGCCCACACAGATACCCTCTGTTGACAAGATGACGGATGATCTCATTCCTCTCATCGTTGGAGTCGGTTTCGGTGTCGTCATTTTGTTCGTGATAATAGGTGCGAAATGTCATCTACAGACGGCGCCATCACAGGGCATGCATGCTAATACTCGTTTCTGCATGATCTATTCAAATGATCACATCACACCAGCTCTGTTGATGTTAGAATGACATCAAGAGTACGAACGAATGTCTCAAGAACGCAACATACATGTCTCGCATCCGTACTTCTCAACTGTAAAATGCATTTGCCAAAACCTTGCATTGTGGCAAGCAACATGAATAACAGTGATGGGAGCTTCTTGCAGACTTTTGAAAATCTTTATCTGGTTCTTGAGTGCCTTTATTGAGGACTGGGTTGACCGATTTTGTGATCAACACTGAGCTGGTGTGTGCTTGAATTGATGGCAAGATCTTCCATTCAACAGCTCCAGCATGTCATGTTAAAACTATATTAAAATGACGGATTGAAGCAATACAGATTCAGGTTAAATCTGCACAAATCCATTTCGATGACATATCAGTAACAGATCGAAATTTTTACGTAGGAAAACAAGCAACTTTTGATGGTAACCGAGATGGCTAATGAAATATTACAACAATGAAAAAACAGGTTTTGACATTTTCTGAAAATTGTGCAGAACGACCAATATGGGAAAAGAAATGTCTTAGAAATTGCGTTGACGTGACAAGTCTGAACCTGTTGGATGGTAGGTGAGCTGCTTTCTGTAGGAATCCTTTTGTCAGCAGAAACTATGGTTTGCAAACTCCATAGCTTTCCTGACACGTGGCAGTTGCTCCAGTTTTCCTGTGAGACAACATCAGCTTTTCATCTTCATGAATGCTCCCATTCCATGGCAACTGCGTACTGTGGTTGCCATGGTAATGCATGTTGCCCTGCGTACCTGTACTAACCTGCATGTTGTTGTTGCCTGTTCGTTTCAGAGTGATAAAGCGACGGGGAGCAACAACTTCAGCATGACTAATCTGATTATTATCATCGTTGTTGCCGCTGTCTTTCTCATTATCATCATAGGTACGTCTTACTAACACCACCTGCATGATAATAAAATAAGTAAATAAAATAAATGATAATAGCTATTATATTATTTATAATTATATTATAAAGCACCATTTTTGTTTCATGCAATGATTTCGCATGTCCATTTAATAGGTGGGTATATATATACTGCATAAGCCAAGAGATCCACAATCAATTATTTAGTATCCTAAAAAAGTTCCTCCACGATTTTGAGCTGACCCTTCCCCCAGTGCCTCTACCATTGCCACTTCCCAGAATGCTTTAGTTAACGCATGCTTTTAATTGTTGTGAACAATGAAAGGCAGCTGTGTTTCTGCTCTATGAAATACTTGGATTTGCCATTGAAAAGAAATTTCTTTAAATTCATAAAGAACCATATTATATATGGAATAACATTTGAGTTCATATGCACAATGATACAGGATTAATGTAACCAGTATAATAAAAAAATGCTTACACTGTAAATATATTAGATAAAAAGTACATAATGAATAAAGTATAAGTGTATTATATCTTAATAATAAAATGTGATAAAGCAAAACTACAATGAAATCAGATAACGCATTTATTAATTAAAATATAGGTAGAGTTGATCTGCATGTATCCCTTTACTACCACTGCCATGTTCCTTCCGCACTTTGACAAACGTTTGCGCACATTGTAGGCTTCAGAATTGTCTTTGCATTAATTTATTATGAACCTTGCTTAGTTAGACTAACTTGACAATTTTGCATTTAATGCGAGTGGTGAATATTTCTTGTTAATACTTTGTTAATTAAGTAACTTGGTAAAATGTGTATGTTAGTGATTGAGATAATTTTTTTAAAGATGATAAACTAACACAGTGATATGCATTTTTATATATGATTATATTAATGAATCGAATGAATTACTACCTTTGATGAACTTATACTTTGAATCCATAATTAAATGCAGTCGTCAGATGTACTTATTTGCTGTAATAATTGTCTGACATGTTGACACAACCTGTAACCCAGTCTGTATCAATTTAATAATAATAATACAAAAACTTCTGTCGCGCCTAAATCATTTGAAACCTCATCAAAACGAAAGAGTTATACAATGTTGAAGTTGTCAACGGATGAATACGCTTGGAGCTAAGGAAAGAAAGCTCAGTTAAAAGATACATTGTTCCTAATGGGTTTATTTAATTTAATGAGTTTAGTTAATTGTGATTTTGCTTGTTGTTGTTAGTGGCCATCACTCTGATCGTAATGGCGCGTGGCAAGCGAGCCACCAGGGGGACATACAGTCCGAGTCGACAGGAGATGTCTGGCTCACGAGTCGAGATGGGCAATGTTATGAAACTGCCACCAGAGGAGCGACTCATCTGAAAGCGAGGCTGCCATCAGCGAGAAAGAGGCTATGGAAAAACGAGACCGCGAAAGTGTGGTCTTGCCACTAGACGTGCAATAATATATTGGCAGGGATGTTAGATGGAGGAGTGATGTGGTGGGTTAGCTGCTAATCCTTCCTGAAGACAGGAAGAGATGTCTAATGCCAGAAGAATTACTGACAGGGCATGAGACGGCATTGACCGGGTGTATTAGAATAGATGGGCTGATTGAGACAGGGCAAGACAATCGTGAGGTACATTGGCCGTCAACCTACTGTGTTGGTTAGAAAGGAAGGATACTAGCATCAATGAAAGGATGATAGTGTGAATAAAAGGATGCTAGTATCAAAGAAAGGATGCTAGTATCAAAGAAAGGATACTAGTGTCAAAGAAACGATGCTATGGTTGACACATCAAACTGGCAGGACAGTCAGCATGTTCATAACCTGTTCAATATAGGTTGTACATAAACTCTGTAAAGATGAGAAAGACTGCAGATGATCAAGACATGACATCTGCGTTTTGTCCGAAGGTGATTCGTTGTGCAGTGTCTGACTCGCTGTAGATGGAAGTCACACTTGGCCATGGCATAATTTGTCATGTGATACTGGTGGCACGGTGAGTGCCCCGCTGTACATATCAGACATTTGTCACCAATGACAGAATGCAGTTCCTGCGCATATCACTGAATTTTAACAACGAAATTACATTTACTGAATTACATTTACTGAATGTGTAAATTCAGAAAAGAAAACGTTTTTCTTGCAAGGAAGTTTTAAGAGAGAGTCTGAGAGAGAATAAGTAGCAGTGTAGACGTCCGCCGGGGTGATTAACCCAAAATGTATGAAGAAGTAGGTGGCGTGTTGAATTCATCCCTGTCAGATTCTAACTGCACTGCCAAAAGATTCACCGTCCGACAAAATGTTCTGTTCTAAATGTGTATTGTTGCATGCTGCACACATGGTGATTCTGTAGATAAGATGTGTGTGAGTTTTCTCCATCTGTGGTGTCACAGAAGTCTTGCGGGTGACAAGTGACAGTAACTGTCAACAGAGGACCAAGACTGTAAATACACTGTCGTAGGCTCTGTTGTTAGGTTAACAGCAGATTCCACTTAACAGAATCACTTCGGCCAAGAGCAATTTTAATACAGCGTGAATAGGGAATGAATCCGTCACAGCCAATATATTTGATTTCACTAAACGGCTGATTCCATAACCTGTTAAATGGAGTCCACTAACACTCCAGTGTTTGCTGGAGATTTCTGGTTAATGGGGAACCAACGAGACAAGTATTTTATTAGCTGAACACTGAACTGTAATTTTCATATCATAACATTGCAGTGGTTATAAACCCCCATAATATTACATTAAAGCAGTAATTAGTTATTTAATGAACCCCCATAATATTACATCAAAGCAGAACATTTCTGATGGTAATAAAAACTTAACAAATGCACCCTCGTGTAAACTTGTGAAGCCCGTCTTGCATCAATGGACCTAGTCATCAAACTCATTGACCAAACAGCATCATAAATGTGTGCCTCTGCTTGTTGCTGTGGGAAGATAGGGATGCTGAATGGTGATCTTTCACGTCTTCCTCATATGTTGCATTTGTTATAAATACACTAAATCTATTTTCCCTGTTTGTATAGGCCATAATGTCTGCACTGTTAAGTTTTCTTTCGGTAATTATCAAAGCAAAAACATGGCACCTTTTCAGCATTATACTCTGTAATAGATGCTTGTGATTTCTGACAGGTCCTAGAATTGTGTTACTTTAGATGAGAATCTAGATTTCTAAGAAATTACTCTGGCCATTGCTGGGAACCCAAGTATATGGGGTGGGTTTATCGAAACTGTCTGTATAGAAAACATGCTAGTTCAAGTTGTGCAACTAATCATACAAAATGTATATATCTTGATAAATTACAGAATATACGTGTTTGTATGTTTGCTGTGAATAGAAAACCAACTTATTTTTATTAAGGGAAGTTTTATTTATACACCTGAAAGAAATATGATATTAATAAATATATTAGCTATGTAGATTGTTTGAACCGTGTTTATAATATGACAAATTGTGTTGGTAGTTGCCTATGTTTGTACATATGTGTATGTTTATAACATCCTGGTTTAAAGAAATTTAGGAAATTATCTTAGTACTATTGAACCATGCAGTGGAGCCATCTGTGAATCACAACTGCATTATTCAGATTACTTTTGTATTTACTGTGGGTACTTGCAAGATGCCTAACCAGAGACAACTATTTTTATGATGTCTGTAAAATATATTTTGTAATATGCATCAATTTATTTACCGAATTATGTAAATGCATCTTTAATAAACTAATTTATAACTGATTTTGCCTATTCTTGAGGGTAATTACTATGTGGCGGTGTCACAGGAAAAGACACAAACTACACTGTACCTGTGAATATGGAAATAAAGTCACAAGAATAGAATTGAATAGTTAGTTTTATCTAGTGACAAAAAAACAATGATCTAAACCAGAGTTTTAAACTGGGGGCTGCGAGCACATAGGCAATGCAATGTAAATATGCTGATAGAGTTTGGGAACTCCTGCATTAAATAACCCTGCAATGTTGCTAACTGATGTGTAGATGTCGTAGTGTGCTGTTAAACAATTGAAATGTGAGACATTAAAAAATGCTTTCTTCCACTGCTGTCTATGGGCCGTAAATCTGCCAACATTCAATACCAAACACAACTGAATCAGAAACTGACGTATTACAAAATCCATGCTACAAAAGATGCAGTTATCTAAATATGATATTTCTAAGGATATGCCCACCAGAAACAATTAGTGATTTGTAAAAGAACGAATCAAGAATTAAATGAATTTAAAATTAATAGGAGGAAGTGGGGTAAAGGGTGCATTAACCTGGCCGAAATTATTAACGCTATTAAATGACATTTTTACTTAATTTTTTCGATGCTAATGTGTTCTTTGCATTACTCCCCATCGGATCAAGTACAAAACGGACGTATATTTGTAAAAAAAATATTGTGTTTGGGCACACTTTGAGTGCCCAAAACAAAATTAGATATTTCTAAATCTTTTAAAATGGCTGAACGTGTCATGCCCGTCAATGTTTACCAATTTCTGCATGAATTATTATGCACACATGCCTTGTGAAAAAATTGCCAAAAATCCTTCCGCCTATTGAAATCATCTAAAAGTCCTCAGTTACACTGCCAGCAAACTTGCGAATGTGCCTGCTCAGTTGTGTCAGATGATATGATTTTTTTAAATTACACATACCTAAAATTACTGTGTCCTATATTCGTCTGTAACACACCAGAAAGTGTAACTGAGGCATGACCCCAAATAGACATCACAATGTTTGTGAAAAAAAATTAATTTAACATGTTTTAGAGACATACATGTATCATGCACTCGGCAAAAACAATTATTACATCTGTCCATGTGTTTGGTTTTTAGACACATTTCAAAAGCACCACCCCACTGGGCAGTTCATACACAGGATAGCCGCTCTAATGTGTAACGACCTATAATACACCTTAACTCTAGAAGGTACACACTTTCTCAGCTAGCATTTATGGATTTTTAACACCATGTTTCAGAAAGCCCAGCATATATTCTGTAAGCACATTGTATTCAGCCAGCTTTTATTTTACACTGAAAATTATATTTTTTTACCTCCTGCCCTATTACACAAATGTAAATATACACAAGATTCACCTTAAAGTGTGAATTCCATCAAGGCCAGACTACTCAACTAGTTCTATTGCATAACATTATACAATATAATTAGCAAACTTGCCTGATGGATCACCTCCAGTGAGTCAGTAGACCTTATCAGATAGCATGCTGCTCTGGTCAAGATTTTCCCAAGCCACAGGAGGGTGTACTCCTTCAGGAGGTCTCCACTGTAGGCCCATGTGTCTAATAGGCTGAAGTAAACAAAAACTGACCAATAATGTCATTGGTTGAGATTGATATAAATGTCCAAACTGAGGCTTTACTAATGCAATTCTTCCCCCCCCCCCCACCATACAGATGTTCTGTCATTTGGATGTTCTGACTGATTAGAGACTGCATTGTTTAATTTGTTTCAATGAACAGGTAATCTCTGAAGCCATAATCCTACAGACCAGTTGGTATTTTCATGTTGTATAAACAACAGCTCAGGCATTGAACATTTGACATACAGAGCACTTTTTAAGGAGCACGGTGTGAAAGTGGATTCACAGGTCAGACAACGTTTTCATAATCTGCTGAAGGTACTGCTCACTTCAGAGAACTTTTTTAATGGTATGTGAAAGTAAATCTAACAACAATAATTATTCAAAGAATTACGCATGCATTTGATCGTACATTTGTTTGTGCATTTGAAAAATCAAATGTTTGTGGGTCGCATGCAAATGCTGGAACGACTGACTCCTGATGTCACATCAATATGGAGGGAGGGAGGGTGGGAGGGAGGGAGGGACGAAAGGCAGGAGGGAGGGAGGGGGATGGAGGGGAGGGAGAGGGAAATGGAGAGGGAGAAGTAGAGACTACGACATTGTGGTTCTGTAATTCCAACACGCCGCCAACCCTGTCTATCACGACGACGTCGGCGCCTCGAAAATAGGCGGCTTCGACAACGACGACAAGGTGGTCGTATGTTTGATGCGAGAGTTCATCGACGACAGCGAATTACATGGCGACGGCGCTCGGCAGCACCAAACCGATGCCCAAGTACATATTTGTCTTGTTCGACGTCATCCAATCTTCATCCATTCTCCGATGTCTACAGCAACTGCTCTTGACTACCACGCAGGAGGAGCCATGTTGAAATGGGCTAGGTGGGTGCCATGAACTCTGTTTACACCTACAAGGGACATGTCTGTGCTAACTGCCCTCTTAACACTAGGGGCAACACACCCCAGAAATTTAACATTTTGTAGTTCAGTGGCAACAAATATAAAGTTCACGTTACTCTTGTTCATACGTTAGAGAAATAAATTGTACACTAATATTAAAACTAGTAATTTTTGTAAACCACTGCAGAATATGTCTTAACATTAGTTGAACTCTCAATAATTTTTTTTAATAGCGGTAAATAAGACTGAATGTTTGTACCCCATCCAGAAGTCTCTGTTGCTTGATATGCAGCGTAAAAATTGCATGTAACCGTGATGACTCTGCGTTCATGTTCGTTCTTGGCGTTGTTCGAGAGAGAGTCCCATTCTTGAGACATTGCATAGTATACAAGCAGTGAAGCTTATATATGATAATAATATAATAAATTAGATATATAGGGCCCGATCAATCAACATATAGTTCATCACCATTAAATTGTATTCTTGAACTCGGCAAAGATACAGGCAAACAACTGGGTTAATTCGGTATGTGGTTTGTAGTTAATAACTTATCACTTAATGTGTTGGAAATTAATTTCATGCTATTTAGTAACTATAAAGAGCCAGTACGAAGGTAAAAATCAATGATACTGAAATGGTATATGTAAGTAAATTTGTAGGTGTCTTAATTGGACGATAACTTTGGAGCCGTCGAGTATTGCAATTATGTGTACTAGTGCAAAACATTTACTAGATAAAAGTGCTTGCTTAAAACTATACTATTCACAGTACCTGCCTTGAGTTTCATGTTGTTGTGGAGTGTGGAGGAATACCTAAAAAACAAATATTGACTGCATTTTTATTTGTCAAAAAAGCAATTAGCAAGGATTGTCAGCAATGTATACTATTGCCATCACACAAATGGATTATCTTTTGAATTGCATATATTAAAGCTATCTAATTTTGTAAAACTAAAAACGCCCATTATAATGTGTGAAACAAACAAAAAGTTGTCACCAAATAATCTGCTGTTATTATTCAACAGTTTATGAACACAAGTGAAACACGACAAAGTAAAAACTTAAGACAGGTATTTGTAAGGATGACTCTAAGAGCCCAATGTATATCTGTACAAGGTATACAATTGTGAAAGAAGCAAATTTGGACATGTGCAATTAAAAATGCGAGAACATGTCCTGTCCATGTAAATTCACTTACTCAGGGAGTGGTCCCATGATGGTGTGACAGCTACTATGTTATGCAATATAATATTCTACATTCTTAGGGGTTTGATTCAGCACACTAACATACAAAACAATTATCCCACTGGGGAAAAATTAGATACCAATGAGAGCTTATCAGGTAGCATGTAACTTGTTATGTTCATTACCTTGTTGCACTAACCAACATTGTTTATGCTTTCAAAGGTACCTCTTGAAATGTCAGAGACAACAAAGAAGGCTCAACTGTAGACCATCCCGAAGACATGACGATGTTTCCGCTGCACATAGTCGGTCACAACAGCAAACATGGGTCGAAGTGCAACTGTCAATATTGCAAATAAAAATGCGAGAGCATGTACTGTCCATGTGAATTCATTTATTCAGGTAGTGGTCCCAAGATGGCGTGACAGCTACTATGTTATGAAATATAATATTCTACATTCTTAGGGGCTTGATTCAACATACTAACATACAAAACTACCGTCCCACTGGAAAAAATTAGATATCAATGAAAGCACATCAGGAAACATGTAATTTGTTATGTTCATTACCTTGCTGTTTAGGCTGTCAAAGAGTTACCTCTTGAAATGCCAGAGATATTAAAGGAGGCTCAGTTGTAGACCATCCCGAAGACATGACGATGTTTACGCTGCACCTAGTCGGTCACTACAGCAAACATGGGTCGGACTGCAACTCTCAATATTGCAACAAAGCCAAATATGTGTTTCCTTCATAACAAACAGGCTCCATATCACCATCATTTTAGATGTCAAGCTGTGTGAATAATGTGGCAGTTTATTTATTTGGTATCAACCACATTTCCCTTTAGACCTTTGTTAAGGTCTCAAAACCATGCACCTACCGTCTCAAGTCAGCAACTGATATGACTTTGCATAGCACCAAGCCCCTCAGTATAAAACAAACGCAATATCCACGATTTACAAGATAGTGTCATTTGCAAGATAGTGCGCTGTTCTTTGTTCACATGACAGCAAAGTTTGCTGTCATGATCCACAGTAGGAACCACGAGAAGGTGACAAACGCTTTTCCCACCACACGTATTGTGTGCATGCAATGTAAAAACTTGTAACTGAAACAGAATCATCTCGATCATTAGCTAGGCTAGCGCTACCGGTGGTCATTTGGGATATAGACCATATGGCATCAGATTTTCCTAAACAAAAGTTTCCCTTTTGAGCCAATTTGGCCAGTAGCATTTTCATTGAAAAGCATGTAGAATACATGTGCGTTTGTTGCTGTCTTGATAAACAAAATGACAAAAACTGAGGGCTTTATACTAAACAGTTTACATTACATCTAGCCAAGATTAGTAACACTGTATGACACACAGATTAAGTTCAGTCCATGCAGCTGCAACAAACGCTCCCCCTTCCAAACACCCCCTCCCCGCAACACACACACACTGAACAGAACAGCTAGAGTCAGGCTATTATCCTTTTAGTTGGTCTTAACTATTTTTTGTGTCCATGCATGGGAAGTGTCATGTCTCCTCTAGGCTTTTTTGTTTCAGAAACTGTAAAATATCAAGTTGCGGCACAATATATATGTAGACACATTATGGAACACTCCTGCTTGTCAAATCATTATTATTTGTTTAACAACCAAGTCTAAACAATACCTTGCCCATAATATTAGCTGAAAACCAGTCGCATAATTTAATTTAATAGGTTGTTGTTGACATTTGATAAATCATAGATCATGCACACTAGATTTCCAGGCACTTCCACAATCAGAAGATCATTTGTTTAATTCATTTATTGTCTTCTGTGATATCCAAATGGATCAGTGAGATATGAACAAGTTACTACTTGAGTGAAATGATTACTAAATTTAGTTTGCTGTAAAATCACTCACTGAAGTCCTCTTTAAACACCTTGAAGCTGGCCGTCCACTCATTGAGGTCAGTTCCAGGTTACAGGTGTCATACCTTACGAAGGAGACGTAGCACTTTCTTCAGCGTGATGGAGTTCATATTGAAGTTGAAAACATCTTTCAACTTTGAGAGATCAGGAAGGCCTAGACTAGGCAAAGTCTAAAAAAAGATTATCAATCATAAACACAAGTTCTATTAATCATTTCTGGATGCATTGACACATCTCAGTCAATGGTAAGTACAAGGAGTATTTTGAGTTTATGTATATGTATCAACGCTAAAAACATTTGTTTTTAACATTCGGTTGATTTAAGTCCATTCATAAACGGCCATCAAGGGAACAGGTGGTATCAATGCATTGTTCAATGATCGACATATCTGCTTAATTACTATTAATGATTTCATGTAATTCAGACATTGATTTAGCTAGTGATCTGTTTTTGCTATAAATTTTGTCAAAATTAAGATAATATTTGCAAGATGAAATAGTGTAATTAAGTTGTCATGAATGTGTTTTAGTAATGAATCTTCTTACCAACAAACTGATGTTTAATTTTTTTTATGATAATTACTAACAAAGTTATAACATTTAGGCACACACATATAATTAACTTAAAGGGGAACTGAAGCAATTTTGTGTTATGCCGTATATTTAAATATATATTATCAAACTATGCATTAATGGTGACAGATACCTGCTAATTTATAAGATAAACTGAAAAACTGACTTTGTTCGAGACAAAAATCGACAAAATGCATCACTGCGTATCGCCATCTTGTTGTCGAAACGAGTGGTTTGAGTCGCGTATATCTAATCAATGTAAATTTTCGATTTTTTGCGATTTATTTCGTAAATAGGCATTCTGGAGCGAAAAAAAAGATATGGGTCTCTGTTATATATACAAGTGTTTACACACGTGAACAAAATAGCGTTTTTGTTCGTTCCAAATAAAAAAGTTAAAGAAATTACAACAAAACACGCAAAAAATCGTGGAAAACGCCACACTTCTCGAACGCACGAGACGCTAAGCAACGAGAATATGCGATAACGTAATACCGGAACTATTTTTTATTTGTTGACAAGATAGATGCATCGCTTGTGACAGTTTTACCAGATCTGCTACTAGCGATTAGTTGTTTACTGAACTTCCGTAATAGTTGTCTATCTTTGGAGAAATGGAAACCACAGACGAAGAGTCTACTTCGACAGGCCACACGGAAACAACGGTTGACAGTCGTAAAGTGTCACCGAGTGTGCGAGTCACGCTCCAGGCTCCAGGTCGGCTTCGCCTTTGTTGACGTTGGATTCAGGAAAAAATACAACAGCGCTTTGACTGTCAACGATTCCTGACTAGGTAATGTGATGTGGTGAACCTGTGGAAATTGCGTCCCGATGTCTGCGCACGTTTACGTTGAGTCATCATGCTGCGCCGAGGAAGCTACCATGCCTAGGCCCGGGCTAGCCTATGCTATGGCTATGGCTATGCAGCACTGTGTGCCCGACCGCGTTGGTGCTTGCATCACCGTACGAAGGCGAAGCGATGATTTTGTAGTGATATGCACAAACAGAGCAGTGCTAGATGTTGGTCTGCTGTCATTGCATGATTTGCGTGCCGACTCATTGATTCGTGGGCAGGTCAGTAATTCAATTGTTATCGAATCATTGCCATTTTTTATAATCATATTTTTTCTGCATATTTCTTTTACCTAGCCTGAGGGCGAGATCCGAACTACAATGTCAATGGCAATGCAAGCAGGCTTTTCTCTTTATTTTGTATCTAATCTAATGAAGTGTACCGTGACTGTATTTTAATATTGTGTTTGATTTTGTGTTGAATAACATTGATGACAATAATAACATGAAGGTTTATTTAATTCATTATGTGAATATATATATATTCTTAAATGTTACCGTAATCGTGATTGTAATCATGACTACATTAGCAATTGTGATTGCAATAATTACTGTAATCATGATTACATTAATATTCGTACTTGTAATCACCCCTCTCTGTAGCACACCACAACACCTTGTTGTTTGGTGCAATGTAATAATTTAAATAACAATAATTAACTACTGACAGTATGTAATGTTCACAGTTTTGCAACTATTATGGTAATTATGGAATTAGTGCTATCAACTAACCCAGACAAATTATATTTCAGGCTCAGGAAAGGCAAGACAAGTAATCCCATCCTGCGATGTGGGAAGGATCTGTGATGTCTATTCTGAACCGAATTGAATTGATGGAAAGTTTAGCTATGGAGATTGACCTGACACAGGTGAGTGTACTAATAGTCTGTTATAGACAAATTGTGAGGCACCCACAGTATGCAGCAGGTCGAAAAACAACCTGGAAAACTACAAAAATTCCCACTAAAATATTAATAACTGAATGATGTGAATGCCTTCTTATCTATATCCCATTTCTGTCAACAAAAATGTTACCTGCAGCATCTTGCATGTCACTACACACAATTTCATTTATATTGAGACCAACATAAAATATATCAAACGTTTATTCACATAGTAAAACAATTACCAAAGAAATAAGGCTAACTAGAACGACTGAAACCAAGACTAAACATTGACCTAAAACAGTGACTTCTACCACCGGGAAATACAACCTGGAACATGGATATCACAGTTACACACATCATTATTATGCCACAACATATCAAATATGGTAGTTTAGCTTAGGAAATAATTAATCTTTATAAAGCCAAGGCATTTGAACTGTTTCACCATCATCATCTGTACCAATGGCAATAGACTACTTGTTTTGATTGGACAGTAAATGTACACCAATCATGTGTAACAATATTACTTGTTCTGACTGACAGTAAATGTACACCAATCATGCATACCAATACACTACTTGTTCCTACCAACAGTAA